>JAXIVJ010011976.1:5000-41777 GCA_036785665.1 Chirona hameri | reverse complement strand
CACATACCTGTGTATGCCAGCAGTGTGTCCATACGTGGCACATACCTGTGTCTGCCAGCAGTGTGTCCATACGTGGCACATACCTGTGTCTGCCAGCAGTGTGTCCATACGTGGTACATACCTGTGTCTGCCAGCAGTGTGTCCATACGTGGTACATACCTGTGTCTGCCAGCAGTGTGTCCATACGTGGCACAATACCTGTGTCTGCCAGCAGTGTGTCCATACGGTACATACCTGTGTCTGCCAGCAGTGTGTCCATACGTGGTACATACCTGTGTCTGCCAGCAGGTGTGTCCATACGTGGTACATACCTGTGTCTGCCAGCAGTGTGTCCATACGTGGCACATACCTGTGTCTGCCAGCAGTGTGTCCATACGTGGTACATACCTGTGTCTGCCAGCAGTGTGTCCCATACGTGGCACATACCTGTGTATGCCAGCAGTGTGTCCATACGTGGTACATACCTGTGTCTGCCAGCAGTGTGTCCATACGTGGCACATACCTGTGTATGCCAGCAGTGTGTCCATACGTGGTACATACCTGTGTCTGCCAGCAGTGTGTCCATACGTGGCACATACCTGTGTATGCCAGCAGTGTGTCCATACGTGGTACATACCTGTGTCTGCCAGCAGTGTGTCCATACGTGGCACATACCTGTGTATGCCAGCAGTGTGTCCATACGTGGTACATACCTGTGTCTGCCAGCAGTGTGTCCATACGTGGCACATACCTGTGTCTGCCAGCAGTGTGTCCATACGTGGCACATACCTGTGTCTGCCAGCAGTGTGTCCATACGTGGCACATACCTGTGTCTGCCAGCAGTGTGTCCATACGTGGAACATACCTGTGTCTGCCAGCAGTGTGTCCATACGTGGCACATACCTGTGTCTGCCAGCAGTGTGTCCATACGTGGTACATACCTGTGTCTGCCAGCAGTGTGTCCATACGTGGCACATACCTGTGGCTGCCAGCAGTGTGTCATACGTGGTACATACCTGTGTCTGCCAGCAGTGTGTCCATACGTGGCACATACCTGTGTCTGCCAGCAGTGTGTCCATACGTGGCACATACCTGTGTCTGCCAGCAGTGTGTCCATACGTGGTACATACCTGTGTCTGCCAGCAGTGTGTCCATACGTGGTACATACCTGTGTCTGCCAGCAGTGTGTCCATACGTGGCACATACCTGTGTATGCCAGCAGTGTGTCCATACGTGGTACATACCTGTGTATGCCAGCAGTGTGTCCATACGTGGTACATACCTGTGTATGCCAGCAGTGTGTCCATACGTGGTACATACCTGTGTATGCCAGCAGTGTGTCCATACGTGGTACATACCTGTGGCTGCCAGCAGTGTGTCCATACGTGGCACATACCTGTGGCTGCCAGCAGTGTGTCCATACGTGGCACATACCTGTGTATGCCAGCAGTGTGTCCATACGTGGCACATACCTGTGTCTGCCAGCAGTGTGTCCATACGTGGCACATACCTGTGGCTGCCAGCAGTGTGTCCATACGTGGCACATACCTGTGTCTGCCAGCAGTGTGTCCATACGTGGTACATACCTGTGGCTGCCAGCAGTGTGTCCATATGTGGTACATACCTGTGTATGCCAGCAGTGTGTCCATACGTGGCACATACCTGTGTCTGCCAGCAGTGTGTCCATACGTGGCACATACCTGTGTCTGCCAGCAGTGTGTCCATACGTGGTACATACCTGTGTCTGCCAGCAGTGTGTCCATACGTGGCACATACCTGTGTCTGCCAGCAGTGTGTCCATACGTGGTACATACCTGTGTCTGCCAGCAGTGTGTCCATACGTGGTACATACCTGTGTCTGCCAGCAGTGTGTCCATACGTGGTACATACCTGTGTATGCCAGCAGTGTGTCCATACGTGGCACATACCTGTGGCTGCCAGCAGTGTGTCCATACGTGGCACATACCTGTGGCTGCCAGCAGTGTGTCCATACGTGGTACATACCTGTGTCTGCCAGCAGTGTGTCCATACGTGGCACATACCTGTGGCTGCCAGCAGTGTGTCCATACGTGGCACATACCTGTGTCTGCCAGCAGTGTGTCCATACGTGGCACATACCTGTGTCTGCCAGCAGTGTGTCCATACGTGGCACATACCTGTGTCTGCCAGCAGTGTGTCCATACGTGGCACATACCTGTGTATGCCAGCAGTGTGTCCATACGTGGTACATACCTGTGGCTGCCAGCAGTGTGTCCATACGTGGTACATACCTGTGGCTGCCAGCAGTGTGTCCATACGTGGTACATACCTGTGGCTGCCAGCAGTGTGTCCATACGTGGTACATACCTGTGTCTGCCAGCAGTGTGTCCATACGTGGTACATACCTGTGTCTGCCAGCAGTGTGTCCATACGTGGTACATACCTGTGTCTGCCAGCAGTGTGTCCATACGTGGTACATACCTGTGTCTGCCAGCAGTGTGTCCATACGTGGTACATACCTGTGTCTGCCAGCAGTGTATCCATACGTGGTACATACCTGTGTCTGCCAGCAGTGTGTCCATACGTGGCACATACCTGTGTCTGCCAGCAGTGTGTCCATACGTGGTACATACCTGTGTCTGCCAGCAGTGTGTCCATACGTGGTACATACCTGTGTCTGCCAGCAGTGTGTCCATACGTGGCACATACCTGTGTCTGCCAGCAGTGTGTCCATACGTGGTACATACCTGTGTCTGCCAGCAGTGTGTCCATACGTGGCACATACCTGTGTCTGCCAGCAGTGTGTCCATACGTGGCACATACCTGTGTCTGCCAGCAGTGTGTCCATACGTGGCACATACCTGTGGCTGCCAGCAGTGTGTCCATACGTGGCACATACCTGTGTCTGCCAGCAGTGTGTCCATACGTGGCACATACCTGTGTCTGCCAGCAGTGTGTCCATACGTGGCACATACCTGTGGCTGCCAGCAGTGTGTCCATACGTGGTACATACCTGTGGCTGCCAGCAGTGTGTCCATACGTGGTACATACCTGTGTCTGCCAGCAGTGTGTCCATACGTGGTACATACCTGTGTCTGCCAGCAGTGTGTCTATACGTGGCACATACCTGTGGCTGCCAGCAGTGTGTCCATACGTGGCACATACCTGTGTCTGCCAGCAGTGTGTCCATACGTGGCACATACCTGTGTCTGCCAGCAGTGTGTCCATACGTGGCACATACCTGTGTCTGCCAGCAGTGTGTCCATACGTGGCACATACCTGTGTCTGCCAGCAGTGTGTCCATACGTGGCACATACCTGTGTCTGCCAGCAGTGTGTCCATACGTGGCACATACCTGTGTCTGCCAGCAGTGTGTCCATACGTGGCACATACCTGTGTCTGCCAGCAGTGTGTCCATACGTGGTACATACCTGTGTATGCCAGCAGTGTGTCCATACGTGGTACATACCTGTGTCTGCCAGCAGTGTGTCCATACGTGGCACATACCTGTGTCTGCCAGCAGTGTGTCCATACGTGGTACATACCTGTGGCTGCCAGCAGTGTGTCCATACGTGGCACATACCTGTGGCTGCCAGCAGTGTGTCCATACGTGGTACATACCTGTGTCTGCCAGCAGTGTGTCCATACGTGGCACATACCTGTGTCTGCCAGCAGTGTGTCCATACGTGGTACACACCTGTGGCTGCCAGCAGTGTGTCCATACGTGGCACATACCTGTGTCTGCCAGCAGTGTGTCCATACGTGGTACATACCTGTGTCTGCCAGCAGTGTGTCCATACGTGGTACATACCTGTGTCTGCCAGCAGTGTGTCCATACGTGGTACATACCTGTGTCTGCCAGCAGTGTGTCCATACGTGGCACATACCTGTGTCTGCCAGCAGTGTGTCCATACGTGGTACATACCTGTGTCTGCCAGCAGTGTGTCCATACGTGGCACATACCTGTGTCTGCCAGCAGTGTGTCCATACGTGGCACATACCTGTGGCTGCCAGCAGTGTGTCCATACGTGGTACATACCTGTGTCTGCCAGCAGTGTGTCCATACGTGGCACATACCTGTGGCTGCCAGCAGTGTGTCCATACGTGGCACATACCTGTGTCTGCCAGCAGTGTGTCCATACGTGGCACATACCTGTGGCTGCCAGCAGTGTGTCCATACGTGGCACATACCTGTGGCTGCCAGCAGTGTGTCCATACGTGGCACATACCTGTGGCTGCCAGCAGTGTGTCCATACGTGGCACATACCTGTGGCTGCCAGCAGTGTGTCCATACGTGGTACATACCTGTGTCTGCCAGCAGTGTGTCCATACGTGGTACATACCTGTGTCTGCCAGCAGTGTGTCCATACGTGGTACATACCTGTGTCTGCCAGCAGTGTGTCCATACGTGGCACATACCTGTGTCTGCCAGCAGTGTGTCCATACGTGGTACATACCTGTGTCTGCCAGCAGTGTGTCCATACGTGGTGCATACCTGTGTCTGCCAGCAGTGTGTCCATACGTGGCACATACCTGTGTCTGCCAGCAGTGTGTCCATACGTGGCACATACCTGTGTCTGCCAGCAGTGTGTCCATACGTGGCACATACCTGTGTCTGCCAGCAGTGTGTCCATACGTGGCACATACCTGTGTCTGCCAGCAGTGTGTCCATACGTGGCACATACCTGTGTCTGCCAGCAGTGTGTCCATACGTGGCACATACCTGTGGCTGCCAGCAGTGTGTCCATACGTGGCACATACCTGTGTCTGCCAGCAGTGTGTCCATACGTGGCACATACCTGTGGCTGCCAGCAGTGTGTCCATACGTGGCACATACCTGTGTCTGCCAGCAGTGTGTCCATACGTGGTACATACCTGTGTCTGCCAGCAGTGTGTCCATACGTGGCACATACCTGTGTCTGCCAGCAGTGTGTCCATACGTGGCACATACCTGTGTCTGCCAGCAGTGTGTCCATACGTGGCACATACCTGTGGCTGCCAGCAGTGTGTCCATACGTGGTACATACCTGTGTCTGCCAGCAGTGTGTCCATACGTGGCACATACCTGTGGCTGCCAGCAGTGTGTCCATACGTGGCACATACCTGTGTCTGCCAGCAGTGTGTCCATACGTGGCACATACCTGTGGCTGCCAGCAGTGTGTCCATACGTGGTACATACCTGTGTCTGCCAGCAGTGTGTCCATACGTGGCACATACCTGTGGCTGCCAGCAGTGTGTCCATACGTGGCACATACCTGTGTCTGCCAGCAGTGTGTCCATACGTGGCACATACCTGTGGCTGCCAGCAGTGTGTCCATACGTGGCACATACCTGTGGCTGCCAGCAGTGTGTCCATACGTGGCACATACCTGTGGCTGCCAGCAGTGTGTCCATACGTGGCACATACCTGTGGCTGCCAGCAGTGTGTCCATACGTGGTACATACCTGTGTCTGCCAGCAGTGTGTCCATACGTGGTACATACCTGTGTCTGCCAGCAGTGTGTCCATACGTGGTACATACCTGTGTCTGCCAGCAGTGTGTCCATACGTGGCACATACCTGTGTCTGCCAGCAGTGTGTCCATACGTGGTACATACCTGTGTCTGCCAGCAGTGTGTCCATACGTGGCACATACCTGTGTCTGCCAGCAGTGTGTCCATACGTGGTACATACCTGTGTCTGCCAGCAGTGTGTCCATACGTGGTACATACCTGTGTCTGCCAGCAGTGTGTCCATACGTGGCACATACCTGTGTCTGCCAGCAGTGTGTCCATACGTGGTACATACCTGTGTCTGCCAGCAGTGTGTCCATACGTGGCACATACCTGTGTCTGCCAGCAGTGTGTCCATACGTGGCACATACCTGTGGCTGCCAGCAGTGTGTCCATACGTGGTACATACCTGTGTCTGCCAGCAGTGTGTCCATACGTGGCACATACCTGTGGCTGCCAGCAGTGTGTCCATACGTGGCACATACCTGTGTCTGCCAGCAGTGTGCCCATACGTGGCACATACCTGTGGCTGCCAGCAGTGTGTCCATACGTGGCACATACCTGTGGCTGCCAGCAGTGTGTCCATACGTGGCACATACCTGTGGCTGCCAGCAGTGTGTCCATACGTGGCACATACCTGTGGCTGCCAGCAGTGTGTCCATACGTGGTACATACCTGTGTCTGCCAGCAGTGTGTCCATACGTGGTACATACCTGTGTCTGCCAGCAGTGTGTCCATACGTGGTACATACCTGTGTCTGCCAGCAGTGTGTCCATACGTGGCACATACCTGTGTCTGCCAGCAGTGTGTCCATACGTGGTACATACCTGTGTCTGCCAGCAGTGTGTCCATACGTGGCACATACCTGTGTCTGCCAGCAGTGTGTCCATACGTGGTACATACCTGTGTCTGCCAGCAGTGTGTCTATACGTGGCACATACCTGTGTCTGCCAGCAGTGTGTCTATACGTGGTACATACCTGTGTCTGCCAGCAGTGTGTCCATACGTGGTACATACGTGGCTGCCAGCAGTGTGTCCATACGTGGCACATACCTGTGTCTGCCAGCAGTGTGTCCATACGTGGCACATACCTGTGTCTGCCAGCAGTGTGTCCATACGTGGCACATACCTGTGTCTGCCAGCAGTGTGTCCATACGTGGCACATACCTGTGTCTGCCAGCAGTGTGTCCATACGTGGCACATACCTGTGTCTGCCAGCAGTGTGTCCATACGTGGTACATACCTGTGTATGCCAGCAGTGTGTCCATACGTGGTACATACCTGTGTCTGCCAGCAGTGTGTCCATACGTGGCACATACCTGTGTCTGCCAGCAGTGTGTCCATACGTGGTACATACCTGTGGCTGCCAGCAGTGTGTCCATACGTGGCACATACCTGTGGCTGCCAGCAGTGTGTCCATACGTGGTACATACCTGTGTCTGCCAGCAGTGTGTCCATACGTGGCACATACCTGTGTCTGCCAGCAGTGTGTCCATACGTGGTACACACCTGTGGCTGCCAGCAGTGTGTCCATACGTGGCACATACCTGTGTCTGCCAGCAGTGTGTCCATACGTGGTACATACCTGTGTCTGCCAGCAGTGTGTCCATACGTGGTACATACCTGTGTCTGCCATCAGTGTGTCCATACGTGGTACATACCTGTGTCTGCCAGCAGTGTGTCCATACGTGGCACATACCTGTGTCTGCCAGCAGTGTGTCCATACGTGGTACATACCTGTGTCTGCCAGCAGTGTGTCCATACGTGGCACATACCTGTGTCTGCCAGCAGTGTGTCCATACGTGGCACATACCTGTGGCTGCCAGCAGTGTGTCCATACGTGGCACATACCTGTGTCTGCCAGCAGTGTGTCCATACGTGGCACATACCTGTGTCTGCCAGCAGTGTGTCCATACGTGGCACATACCTGTGGCTGCCAGCAGTGTGTCCATACGTGGCACATACCTGTGTCTGCCAGCAGTGTGTCCATACGTGGCACATACCTGTGTATGCCAGCAGTGTGTCCATACGTGGCACATACCTGTGTCTGCCAGCAGTGTGTCCATACGTGGTACATACCTGTGTCTGCCAGCAGTGTGTCCATACGTGGTACATACCTGTGTCTGCCAGCAGTGTGTCCATACGTGGCACATACCTGTCTGCCAGCAGTGTGTCCATACGTGGCACATACCTGTGTCTGCCAGCAGTGTGTCCATACGTGGTACATACCTGTGTCTGCCAGCAGTGTGTCCATACGTGGTACATACCTGTGTCTGCCAGCAGTGTGTCCATACGTGGCACATACCTGTGTCTGCCAGCAGTGTGTCCATACGTGGTACACACCTGTGGCTGCCAGCAGTGTGTCCATACGTGGCACATACCTGTGTCTGCCAGCAGTGTGTCCATACGTGGCACATACCTGTGTCTGCCAGCAGTGTGTCCATACGTGGCACATACCTGTGTCTGCCAGCAGTGTGTCCATACGTGGCACATACCTGTGTCTGCCAGCAGTGTGTCCATACGTGGCACATACCTGTGTCTGCCAGCAGTGTGTCCATACGTGGCACATACCTGTGTCTGCCAGCAGTGTGTCCATACGTGGCACATACGTGGCTGCCAGCAGTGTGTCCATACGTGGCACATACCTGTGTCTGCCAGCAGTGTGTTCATACGTGGCACATACCTGTGTATGCCAGCAGTGTGTCCATACGTGGCACATACCTGTGTCTGCCAGCAGTGTGTCCATACGTGGCACATACCTGTGTATGCCAGCAGTGTGTCCATACGTGGCACATACCTGTGTCTGCCAGCAGTGTGTCCATACGTGGTACATACCTGTGTCTGCCAGCAGTGTGTCCATACGTGGTACATACCTGTGTCTGCCAGCAGTGTGTCCATACGTGGCACATACCTGTCTGCCAGCAGTGTGTCCATACGTGGCACATACCTGTGTCTGCCAGCAGTGTGTCCATACGTGGTACATACCTGTGTCTGCCAGCAGTGTGTCCATACGTGGTACATACCTGTGTCTGCCAGCAGTGTGTCCATACGTGGCACATACCTGTGTCTGCCAGCAGTGTGTCCATACGTGGCACATACCTGTGTCTGCCATCAGTGTGTCCATACGTGGCACATACCTGTGTCTGCCAGCAGTGTGTCCATACGTGGCACATACCTGTGTCTGCCAGCAGTGTGTCCATACGTGGCACATACCTGTGTCTGCCAGCAGTGTGTCCATACGTGGTACATACCTGTGGCTGCCAGCAGTGTGTCCATACGTGGCACATACCTGTGTCTGCCAGCAGTGTGTCCATACGTGGTACATACCTGTGTATGCCAGCAGTGTGTCCATACGTGGTACATACCTGTGTCTGCCAGCAGTGTGTCCATACGTGGCACATACCTGTGGCTGCCAGCAGTGTGTCCATACGTGGCACATACCTGTGTCTGCCAGCAGTGTGTCCATACGTGGCACATACCTGTGGCTGCCAGCAGTGTGTCCATACGTGGCACATACCTGTGTCTGCCAGCAGTGTGTCCATACGTGGCACATACCTGTGTCTGCCAGCAGTGTGTCCATACGTGGCCCATACCTGTGTCTGCCAGCAGTGTGTCCATACGTGGCACATACCTGTGTCTGCCAGCAGTGTGTCCATACGTGGCACATACCTGTGTCTGCCAGCAGTGTGTCCATACGTGGCACATACCTGTGTCTGCCAGCAGTGTGTCCATACGTGGTACATACCTGTGGCTGCCAGCAGTGTGTCCATACGTGGCACATACCTGTGTCTGCCAGCAGTGTGTCCATACGTGGCACATACCTGTGTCTGCCAGCAGTGTGTCCATACGTGGCACATACCTGTGTATGCCAGCAGTGTGTCCATACGTGGCACATACCTGTGTCTGCCAGCAGTGTGTCCATACGTGGTACATACCTGTGTCTGCCAGCAGTGTGTCCATACGTGGCACATACCTGTGTATGCCAGCAGTGTGTCCATACGTGGCACATACCTGTGTATGCCAGCAGTGTGTCCATACGTGGCACATACCTGTGTCTGCCAGCAGTGTGTCCATACGTGGCACATACCTGTGGCTGCCAGCAGTGTGTCCATACGTGGCACATACCTGTGTCTGCCAGCAGTGTGTCCATACGTGGCACATACCTGTGGCTGCCAGCAGTGTGTCCGTACGTGGTACATACCTGTGTCTGCCAGCAGTGTGTCCATACGTGGCACATACCTGTGTCTGCCAGCAGTGTGTCCAGCTCCGCCATCTTCAGTAGCTGAATCAGGGTGGCGGCGTTGGCCTTGTACAGCAGGTCCATGATGTTGCTGGCCGTCTCGTCGGCGGCGGGCGTGACGGACGGCGCTGGAGAGGGCGTTGAGGTCGGAGGGGAGGGTGAGGAGGAGCTGCGCTGGGAGGGGAGAGTGGAGCTGCGTTGGGAGGGGAGAGTGGAGCTGCGCTGGCGGCGGCCGGTGGCTGACGGGACAGAGCGGTCCTGACGTGTGACGGACGGGACAGAGCGGTCCTGACGTGTGACGGACGGGACAGAGCGGTCCTGACGTGATATTGACCTCCGCTGATGGTTTGTCAAGGAGGGAGCAACGTAGTTTCTCACAGGCGGAATTCGGACAGGTTTGTTCCTGGAGTTGTAGGCGATGCTGATCTTGGCGGGCAGGTGTTTATTTGGTATGGAGGCTTGCTGGTCGCCTTGCTTGTGTGTGGTGACGTATGAATAAACCGGTGCTACTTTGGACACTGAACTGGGTTTGGATGGTTTATGGGACGGACTTAGTTTAATATAACCGGGTACATGTAAGCTATGAATTGGGTTTGATGTAGGGAATGCTTCCTTTGTATGTTCATATGTCAGTGAATGATGTTGTCGGTGCGTTGGAGGAATGATGTAGTGGTTCACATTTATATAAACAGGCTTGAAGTCACCATAGAGTGCCAATTTGGGTGGACTTCCCTTGCTCTTCTGTTTATCATGTTTTACTTGTGTATTGGCTCTGAGAGGCTTAGGTGGATGGTAGAAAAGACTCTGAAAGTTCCTGGTCGGCTTCAGCTGGTCACGTGGTTCTGTCGGATGGCCGGACCCGAGGTTGGCAGCGCCGTCTCCTGCTGGAGGATGCTGTCGCTGGCTGTGTGAGCTATATGTCTCTGCTGTCTGTCCATCCACTCCCTGTGTGAATTCTGCAGTCGCTGATGGTCTGTTAGAGCTGGTCTCTGGCGTGTCCCGCATCACGGGCCGCCAGCCGTAGTCCGCCGGTGGCCAGCCGTGACCCTCCAATGGCCCCTCGGACGCCTCGACTTGAGGGATGTACGGAGACATCGGCGGTCTGGGTATCGGTCTGATGACAGGGTATACCAGCTTGCCGGGAGGACTGTAATGAGGACTGCGGGGAGGGCTGCGGTGAGGAATCACGGGAGGACTGCGATGGTGACTCACGGGAGGACTTCGGTTAGGACTCGCGGGAGGACTGCGATGGTGACTCGCAGGAGGACTGCGGTGAGGACTCACGGGAGGACTTAGGTAGCGTTGAGGACCCGCAGCAGTACCCTGCAGCGGTGGGCTGTACCGGTCCTCCGGCTCGCCGTGTACCTGGGACCTCAGTACGGTCAGGGGAGCGCGGTGTCGAGTCGGTATCGGATCGTCTGAGATAGCCACCCGGGGAGGACCATATCGGTACCGGTCCACCGGGTGGATCTCCAGTCCCTCCTCCAAGGACGGATGTTCGTCCTCCGTGTGTATTTCGTACTTCACCTGGATTTCGGGTTGCTTTGTGGATGACACTTCGTCCTCTGTGTAAATTTCGGGCTGTGTTGTGGATGACGTTTCGTCCGCCGGGCGGATCTGGGTCTGCGTCGTGGATGGAGGTACGCTGGTTGCTGTGAAGGTAGAAGACGGGATGTTGTCCGGCGTCGGTGGGTGATCTTGGAGCAGGAGAGGGAGCGGTGGGAACGAACCATCTCCGTGAGACCAGGGCCTTGCTGAAGCATGTCTGCCCTCATGAGTTTCGAGCCTCCCTGCCTGCTGCCCTTGTCCTCGGCTTTTGAGTTCCTCTCGAGTCGTGACTCCTACCTTCGTTCCAGCGTGAATTGAAGTGCGGAGCCATGGACCAGTTTGAACAGAAGTATGGTCCCACCTGGTGTCTTCCACGGAGTCTGACGAGATATCAGCATCAGCTGCGGCAACGGTAGCAGTGGTGTCGACAAAGTCGACGGCGGCAGCAGCGGCGGTGGCATCGGTGGGGTCAGTGACAGCGGCGTTGATGGTAGCCGTGGCGTCGGCTGCAGCTATGGCGGCGGCGGCGGCGGCCGGAGCGTCCGTTTGAGGTGACACAGCGTTGGTTGTGCGGTGTGTGACCAGTCCAGCTGTGGGAGTCTCCAGCGGGCTGGAAGTGTGTGCGGCGACGGCCTCACGCAGCTGGCTTGTGGTCTCGACGGCGGTGACATTCTCACGATGGTCGGAGCTGTGAACAGTCGGGCTGGCGGCCAGACGGTCTCTGGGCAGGGAGGATACGTCGATCGGGTAGTACACTTCCCGCTTAGCGGCTATACTGTTCGCTTGTTCATCTGTGATGGTGATGGCTGAGATGTTAGCAGGATCTAATACAGCTGGAGAAGACGTGTCGCTCCGTTGGACGGCTGTTGTCTGGGCAGTAGCGCTATCAAACCAATGGTCAGCGTCTTGAAATGCTGATATTTGTGCTCCAGGTGCAGAAACCCGACTAGTTGTGGTATCCAGACCGGTAGTGTACGCGGCCTGTGCAGATATTTCGCCTGTTTCGTGGTTGTCAGATTGGCCAGCAATATCGCCGATCATAGAGTACTCATCGCGACCAGACGCCCCTGCCGTCTGGTGATCCGCCGTTGTTCCGTCTGGGCCCAACTTCATGTTTTTCGCGTTTGTGCTATCGTCTGCAAAGTTTTGGGCGGGATTTCGCAAGCTGTGATCCTCCGCCCCGGTCCCCGTCTCGGCCGTGTCCCCCTGCCAGCCGTCTGGGTCGCTGTCTGGGAACGCGACACGCTCGGAAGAGGCGTGTGACGAGAGTGGATTTGTCACCGATTCGGTCAGACTGCCTGCGAAGCGCGCCTGCTCTCCAGCGGGAGGCGACCGAGGAGTGACGTCATCAGTGATCGGTCGACCAATCACAGGCCCGGATTCGGCAGGGGATGAGCCGTGTCCGACATCATTCGCAGCCTCCTGGCCAATCAGGCGTGTCGTGAGTCCCAAGCCACCCTGTGGAGCGTGGCTGAGCACATGACCGTCGCCTGACCCACTGGCTTTGTGAAATGGGCCAGTGGCTGCTGGAGTCCCTGTTTTAGCCGGTGCGATTTTAGATAGCTGAACAACGTCTTGGTCAGATAGGTGGACAACGCCATTGTCAGCTTGTACCCCACTTACCGAGTTATCAGGAGGTCTCTGAGCGTTAATCATGTCACGCTTTGAATTTTGGGGAGATTCCTGGTCAGAATTCAGGTCAGTATGACAAATTTGAGATAGTCTCGTATTATGTGCCATTATCGCACCGGTTTCTTGATTGAACAAGTTTTTATCAGCTTTCGCTACTGCCTTTGGTGTGCGACGAAGGTCTTTTCCAGTCTGTGGTAGAACATTATCAAGCTGAACTACTTCTGAGTGATCTTCTCTTCCCTGACGCTCGCTGCTCAGCAAACTATGCTCCGTGCTGAGCCAAATCGGGCTGCTCTGGACAACTTTGTCATCGGATTCCGGCTCGCCTTGGTCTGCTTCGATGACAGCACTTCGAAGTATATTACGGTCACTTCGCGCTACGTAAACCAAATTTGACGAAATTTCGCCCTTGTCGCCGTCTAAAACACCTTGTTTGCTTTCATCGAACTCCTGGTCCATTTCTGACATTGCCTGCAGATTGAGCTGCTGTTTATTAGGCTGACCCGGCCCTCCGTTCCGATCCATTTTCACAGTCCTGGACTGCAGCTTCGACGCCTGACTATGAGTTTGATCCGTCTCGCTGCTCTGCTCCGTCCGCTGCTCTGCTCCGCTCCCCGTCCCGCTCCAATCGATGACGTCATCTGTCTCGACTGACTGACTTACTGCGTCCGGCCGAGCCGCCAGCGGTGACAGGTGACGTGACCCATCACCCGCAGCGCCGGGCGACGCGTCGATGGCGACGTTAATACGATCAGTGATGATCGGGTCCCCGCGCTCGCTCGGCTGTGGTGGGTGAACGGTTTCCCTTTCGTCGGCGCTGGGCGCAGCGGCGGCGGCGGCGGCGGAGGCGGCGGAGACGGCGGCGGCTGCGGCGGCGGCGGGCGGGTCTGCATCGGAGGGTGCTGGGACGGGTTTCGGAGAAGGGTTCACGTCCAGTGTGACAGGAGTTGGTTCAGGTCCTGATACTGGAGCTGTTGTAACTGTCAGATGAGCCGGGAGTGGAGCCTCCAGTTGGCTCTGAAACAGACGACAGCGATAGCAGTCAAAATGGAAATAACGGGTTGTTTGCTATTATTTACTTATAGCGATAATTTGGTCTGTGCGTACACCACGAATCTGAACTATTTTCTTCATGATCCTCAAAATGGCACTATTATGAAATAAAAAGGTACACACAGTTTATACCTATCAAAGTATTTAAAGTAGCATGCATTTGTTCATGAATGGAGATCAGTTTCATCACGGAAACTGCTACAAGTATATTTGATCGTCATGATTTGAATTGCACCACACTGCGTGGGCTGAAGACGAAACTTTTCTTTTAGATCCGATCATAAAATCGTCCACAATACGATTCAAACAACCGTTTCAAAGTAACTGAATGGAGGAAGTTGCGGAAGTAAATTCAATGGTCAGCTTGATTTTCTCAAGATAAATCAACAACGGAACAATGAGTTTCCGACAAAATAATACCTGACAATAACCGGCAAACTACCATGCCGTAACATTCGGCTTACAATAACATACAAGGTGAGAACGAAGTTCCAGCTATTTCTCCCATATCTAATTCAGCTCAATTTATCAAAGCCAACACGCCATCGAACAAAAAGGGAACAACATATCTGATTATTTCCTTGACCACCGTCAACACAGTTACCATTCAGTTCACATCAACATCAGTTGTTCCGGTTCGCACACGGTCCACGGAGCGCATCAAACCACATCCCTACACCTCCCGTTACGCCGACGGGTGCCCCAGCATCTCCACCCATCTCGTGTCTGGGCAGATCCCGGGTGCCGGCACTGTTTCTGTCTGTCGGCACTGTTTCTGGCTGTCGGCACTGTTTCTGTCGGTAGCTCGGCGTCCAGGCGACACAGGCGACAGCAGACTGACATCTGACTCGGCGGGAGGCGAGACTGTCGCCAGACACCCCGGCGGCCGTCCGACGCAGCCCGTCCCGGCGCCAGCCCGGCCCGGTCCGTCCCATCCCGGCCCGTCCCGGCGTCAGCCCGGCTCGGCCCGGCCCATCCCTGCGCTAGCCCGGCTCGGCCCGTCCCATCCCGGCTCGTCCCGGCGCCAACCCGGCTCGGTCCGTCCCAGCCCGGCCCGTCCCGGCCCGTCCCGACGTCAGCCCGGCTCGGCCCGGCCCATCCCGGCCCGTCCCGGCGTCAGCCCGGCTCGGCCCGGCCCGTCCCGGCGCGCGCCGCCAAGCCACGCCACGCTCCGGCGACCAGCTCCCACAGAGAAGCGACAGATTAATGGCTCGAGCGGAGCTGCGGCGCGGCTGCCGGTGGCCCACGACGGCCGACACGGGCTTGTCACAGACGCTTCGTGACTGTTGCAGCCCGCTACAGGCATACGAAAACACATTTCCACCACCGGTGAAGCTGTCCGCAGTGGCAGAGTGGCGTAACGGAATACTGGCACAAGGCGGACAGGGCGTTCCAGCGTAACGAAATACTGCAGCATGAGCGCCTCTTTTACACCGGATGATCCTAGACATGTTTAGAATACCATGGATGGATGATTATGTAGTACACTGCCGTTGCATGTTCTCAGATTATGTACATGTTATTACTAGCGAGCGTGAAGCGCTCGCTCGTCCTTCCGTGGTGTATGGGAAAAATATGATTATGAGCGGCCCGGCCCGGCCCGGCCCAGCCCGACCCGACCCGACCCGTGGCGACGCTTTTGAGAAGCTCATATCTCTGCAACCGCACGTCCGATTGACAAGCGGACTTCTTTGCTGAGCAGCCCCATCCAACCTACCCTGTTTGAGACCAATGCCGACTCATGTGGGTGACTACCACTGCGCGTGGCGCGTGCCGCGTGAGGGGTGTTGAAAAGTATTCGATTACAATAACACCGCAACAGCTGGGCAGATTATGTGCAAATTTCGTGTGTGATTAGGGACCCCTCAGCCGCCACTTTCACACAAGTCACGGGTGGGGTGACTGCACGTGTGCACGTGCATACCCCTGTTCTGTATCTCAGGAACGGCTGAGCCGATTATGTTAAAATTTGGTGTGTGGTTAGGAACCTCTCATCCGCCAGTTTCCTACAAGTCAGGGGTGGGTGCCTCCGCACGTGCGCACGTGCACACTCCTATTCAGTATCTCCGGAACGGCTGAGCCGATTGTGTTCGAATTTGGTGCGTGGTTACTGGTTAGGGACCTCTCAGCCGTCGCCTTTCTACAAGTCAGGGGTGGGGTGGCTTTGCACGTGCGCACGTACACACCCCTATTCTATATCTCTGGAACGGCTGAGCCGGTTATGTTCAAATTTGGTGTGTGATTAGGGACATCTCAGCCCCCACTTTCCCACAAGTCAGGGGTTGGGTGGCTTTGCACGTGCGCACGTGCATATCCCTAATATATATATCTGGAACGGCTGAACCGATTGTGTTCAAATTCCCCATACATTTCCTTCGCGCTCGCTCATTCATCGCCAACTACGGTGCTTTACTGGTGTAATAGTTTCAGTTGACCAGACAAAAATATATTAAACACACCCTGTCTGCCGATGCACTATTTGCAAGAGTTCCTATGCTCCAGCCTAAAATATGCGTATATTGTACGTCCTTGGTGTTTGTTTGCTAGTAGCCATTGCAGTCCCCCGTGCTACGCGCATGCTGTGTAGTTGCAGTCTCCCGTGCTACGCGCATGCTGTGTAGTTGCAGTCTCCCGTGCTACGCGCATGCTGTGTAGTTGCAGTCTCTTGGTGTTTGTTTGCTAGTAGCCACTGCAGTCTCCCGTGTTACGCATGCTATAGAGTTGCAGTATCTTGGTGTTTGTTTGCTAGTAGCTATTGCAGTCTCCTGCGTTACACGCATGCTGTATAGTTGTAGTCTCTTGGTGTTTGTTTGCTAGCCATTGCGGTATCTGGTGTTACGTTTTAATCATGTGGTAGAGTTGCAATATCTCACATCATGCTTTAGCGCGAGGGCTTTGCGCACCTAATCTTTCAAAACCAGATGTATGCAAAGACGAATGAGTTGTTGCATGTTTGTGCCGAAAGATACATTGTTCTATTTATTTAGTGTTTTAGCTCATGAGCTGTGAAGCATATTTTGGTTTGATGATGGATGGTATTCGAAAATTTGCTTCTATAAATATGTGTCTTGAAGACATCGATGTAACTACAAGGAAACGTTCACTTGTCATTTTTAAGCAGTCAGTTTTTCAAGACACTCGTTGCCAAAGGATAATAATATTAACAGAAATAATGAATGGCATGCGTGCGCGTACAAATAATGTGGTGACCATATTTGATATGTGATAGATTGGTCCGCAAGGCTAATGCGTATAATACGTCTTCAAAGGTGAGCAAATGGATAATAAGCGACATATTCGTCACGTGAGGCGGGAGTAGGTACTTCACATTCCATTGAATCCGGTACTCGGGTACCCGCGCCAGCTTCACTAATCGTGTGTTCCCGCACGTGTCTGATCGCACGTGTGACTGGCTAGCCAGTCAAGTGTCGGCCACGGTTCGCTGGATAGATCGGCATCGCTCCGTTTGGAGCGCGTTTGTCCACCACCAGCGGGTCTATTTTCGTTTATCTTTCGGCGGCGAGTCGGCGCCGTTCACTGATGCTGACCCTCGTTCGCCCCTCGAACTGTATACCTCCGCACATCACTTTGCCGCTCGCCGAAACAGTCCTGACTCGACAAATCAGACGTGTGGCGCCGCCAATGCTGCTCCGGTAAATCCACGGAGAGTTTTGTATGAAAACGGGCTAATGGCCCAGTTTGGAGCGTGATCAACGCCAAGACGCACAGTTGGTGACCCAAATGAAGTCTCGGTACTGGGACTAATAGAATTAAATGGTCTGATGATACGAAAGAACGGTGTACATTTAGGCCAGGAGAGGCTGCCCGGTCATCGTCAGATGGTCGCTACCGTCAGCCAGCAGGGTAGTGGGGTATCGTGACGTCACGGATCAGAACAATGTAAACAGTTACCGCGGTTAGCTGATGTCTGAAGCGGCACAGTTATCTCGAAATGAAGCATTTGATAGCTCGGCGCCAATCCGATGCTTTGTTCGCGGCTAATTGCACTAATGTGCTCAACAGGAGCTTTGGTGCGCGGATAAAAATCGTTCGCGTCGAACGAAATAAGGTGAGACAATGTACCTATCTCTGTCTGCAACGGAAAACGCGCAACATATGTAGTAGAATCTCACTCTTTTGAACACATATTTCAGCATCATGTGACCACGTGTCGATTCCAGCACAGGTGTTCCTGCAGGCTGCGGCTTTGAGTTGTTGTCGCTCTCCACCACAGCATGAGGAAAAACAGAACACAGCGCGGAACAGCCGCAGGATGGTGGAGGTATTGCCTCTCACCGCGGGTTACAAAAACAGGGTCATATGTGCGTCTGGAGCGTGTATGCTCTCACGGAAACTCGATACAAACGTGGGTACTTATCACCCGGTGGGAGAACACTGTTTTGTGGTGTTTGGCCTGGCTCCAAGTAGGGTATAGATATGCATACAAGAAGACGCTACTTCACTGACTTTTAGATAATTTTGCTCACCAACAATTGTTTTCGAAGCTTTCAACTTTCATTCATTGCAAGAATGAAGTCATTGACTAAGTATCGAGAGACTGAATTTATCGTTCTTAGATGAGTAAATATAAGTAAATACAAATGAAGTAAAGTAATTACCGTGCGGGCGCGAAGCGCCCATGAGGCTTCTTGTCAACTTACTAGACAAATTTACATTTGACCCGGCCCGAACCGGCCCGACACGGCCGTACAGACGGTTTTCGGAAGCTAATAACTTTGCAACCACTGCTCCGATTGAGATCGAGTTTTCACCATCGGATAGAACCATCAAATCAATTTTGTTTTTGGTATAGTGCGTTTTGATAGGCGTGGTACCACAGCGCGTAGCACAAAGAACAGTGAGGCAGGTCAAATCACCGATTTTAGAGCCCCATATGTTGCATGCCTAATTTAAACTTCAGGCTTGGGCGCACGTGAGCACATGGAAGAAATAAGGGGGTCGGGTTACACTTCTATGATGTATATCAGAAACTACTTGGCCGATTATGGCGAAATTTGGTGTGCTGCTCCCAACTGACATCTTAGCAATATTCCACATGATGAATCGGAAATTGCATGGCACGTGCGCACGTGCGGACCCCTTTTTATATCTTCGAAACTAATGGACCTATTGAGCTGAAATTTTGCATGTAGGTTAGGGCATGACTATTAGCTGCTTTAGACGTGCCGAGGCATAAACCAATATGCACGTGCGCACGTGCGCCACCGTATTTCAGAGCTCGGAAACTACTGGCCCTATCGAGGTGAAAATTTGCATACATGTTTAGGAAGGGCTGTTAGGAGGTTTGTGCTTGGCGGAACTTTTGAGTCACTATGCACGTGTTCACTGCGCACGTGCGGACCACTATTTGCTATCTCTGAAACTACCTGCCCGATTCAGCTGAACGGTTCTATGAATACTAGAGTATAACCACAGTAAAACTATTGAACGTTTTACTCATAATTGGGACACAGTCAATGCGCACGTAAGCTCCCGTACCATTTCATATTTCAAACCTGTTTTAGTTTTACTAGAGCGCCCCCGCTCGGTCATCGCCCAAAAAGGCGTTTTACTGGTAGTAATAAGCAAATAAATCAAATAATACGTTCCACAAAGTTGGGAGAAATGTCCTATACATTAAATATATGGAATGACAAATATACGGACACAGGTACGGATAAAGGAATAAACAGATACACGAATAATACAATGGGTTAGCGTCTCTCATCTATTTATCTATTGGCATTCGGGAACGATTATCATTCATTTGGGTTGCAGCTGTGCAGGGAAGGGCGAGGCTCGAACCTGGCACTTTTCGGTCGCCAGGCGAACGCTCCTTCACCTGCATTTCCGCATACGCCAGTATATTTATAGGTACGCACAAGGCCATATATAGGGTACGCATATGACTGCGTCCCGACTGACCTGTGTGATGTCATCAGCAGCCTCGCAGCAGCAGCAGCAGCAGCAGCAGCAGCAGCTGACCAGCAGTGCAGCCAGCACGACCAGCACAGACCGGCGGCTGACCATGTCTGCCCACACACCTATATCCCTCCAGCTCCAGAGTCTGCCCAGTGCCCACACACCTCCACCGCTCTAACACCGAAGTCGGCCCTGCACTGAGTCTTGGCTGAAGCTCCACAATGAACCGCCAGCCGCGCGGCGAACGCCGGCTGCACCCCGTCGTCGCACCGGCGCGGCGTTGTCGTGTTGCAGGTAGCCACGGGAGCGTCCGAGACACGTCCGTCGGCCGCCACCGTCGGCCAGAGAGTGAGCCGCGCGGAGCCGGACCGACCGGGACCGATCGATGGACCGACGGGCGACGGGCCGGCGGGAGTACAGGAGACATAACCTACCACACCTACAGCCGACCGGTGCACCCCGTACTGTAGTGCACTAACCGTCGGATCCGTCGGATCGTCCGTCGGATCGCATACGATCACTACGACACATGCCGTGTGACGGTAGACTACAGCAAACACCAACACAGCTTCATCATAGCTCCGTCGCCAACGCAGCTAATTATAACAGAACAAATTGGACATTACGTTTCTTGAACGCTATGCGTTGAGGGTGACGCATTATGCTCGTATGTCATAACGAGCTATTGTCTTTTAGTGGGTCATTTAGTGATACTCTTTTCCATTGTTTCGCACTGCACCTTCGTATACCGGTATTTCGCAGCGGCATCATGTTTTTGTCGTCCTTTATTATTGTAGGCGATGTTGCTGCCTTACTAAAGCCATTGCAAAGTCAATTAACAAATAATATCACAGGAGTTAAAGGAAATAGTTCACCTTCAACATGGGTTTTGAACTGAAATAGCAGTTTTGTAGCCCGTGTTGAGAAATCCTTATCTGGAACTTTTCTTGGCTGAAAAGACTCTCCAGCCGAAGATATTTGACTTTTTGGCGAAGGAATACGGCGCATATATGATGTACCGTACCGTCTGAAAGTGCCAGCACTGCCATAGAGCATGCGCAGACCAATAACGCACACCATACACTCAATAATTTACAACCTTCTGTCCTGAATTGGCGCGATGTAGGACCATTTTTAAACAGAAAAAAGAAACTGTATTAAAACATATAATAAAATCGTGTTCTGAAAAATTTCCGAAGGTGAACTATTTCCTTTAAATAAATTGAATTATTATACCGAACTTTACTGTCGGTATAATAATTCGATTATACTCGGCTGCTTTAGTGCCCGTCAAGCGACTCATTAGTATTCGTCTTCAGCGTCGAGTTCTGATTTGGGCCAAACAAACCTATGGGTCGCAATCGTCGCTTTAATCTCGATTAATCTCGATTACAAGCATACTATTGTCCCTAGGTTAGGTGCTTCAGCCTCCTTAGATAAAACGTTTACTGTCGCTTCAATTGGGAAGATTGTCATAATGATGTTCGTGATGCTTTCTTTTTACATTATCAAAGCCGGCAACATTTAGTCTATAAGTTAAATTGCTAAATATTGCGCATTAGTCAGTCTTGCAATGACCAACTGGCAACGTTTCAAGATAAGGAAAGAATATCATCCGCACGGACTGATGATAACATGTCTAGACATGCGAAGGATACAAGGAGAAACACTTGCCGACCCACTGTCCTTTTGTCAATACGAAATCAATGTCTCGGCGGCAGTCCACGGGCAGTTGCCCGCGGCAAGACCTTATATGGCTTCTGACACCGAGCGGACCGGCTGGGAAGCGAGAGACGGTGCCAGGGTGGCGGGCTGTGCTGTCCCGTGAGGTCAGTGTATGTATGACCGTGGCTCAGTGTTGACCTGGAACTGACAGCGTGAGGGCGGTGCGACCTAAGAGCCAATCTAGTGACAACCTGGTCAATTGAGCTCAATTTTGCCTGTCGTCCAGAACAATTGGGCGCGTCCTGTGGTGACAACTCGACAGCGTGAGCGAAGTGAGAAGTTCGCACTGGCAACTGGGTTGTCATATCGTCGCTGGTGTCCTGTGCCGGCGACACCACGCTAACGACTGGCGCATAACATGACGTTACCTCAGCTGCACGTGATACCAGTGGATAAGTTTCATCAATTTTTATGGTCGTGTTCTTTTGAAAACATTCATATTATTCTATATAGTCCAAAATTCGTCGTTCTCATTGCAAGATAGTTTGGTTGTTTAAACACTGGCAAACGTAGTGTGGAAGTCTGCCCCCAGAACGCCACCATGCCCCTTTCGTGCATTTGTATCTCCCGGCGTGCAAACGGCCCTGATTCTTCAACGACGTCAAATAAAGTGAGTACCTTCTAAGTAGGTAGGTAGTGTGTTTACCCGGATAGCTCTACTAGCCACGCACGCACGCATGCATGGCAGTCGAAGAACATGGGGTTACATGTCGGATTCGGAATCGATGGTGGCCGCTTCCGATTCGGACTCAAGTTCGGTCTCCGTCTCTCAGACTCCGGCTCAGTCTCCGACACCAACTTCGACTCCGACTCCAATTCAGATTCCGACGCAGTAGCCAGCAGCTTATTCGATCCCTCCCTAACACCAATCAGTAGGTATATGTTGTGCATTGGCGGATCCAGAACAGGTGGTTTGGGGGCGGGGGAAAATCTCAAAAAGTCTCACACAATTATGAAACCTCATCGGATTTCGCTTGTTTATGCATTTATAGCTGATTTAAAACAAAGCTTCCTTAGTAAAAGTTGTTAAAATTTTCTTCTATAACAGGAAATGTGTCCATTTTGCGCCGATTTCAGGCGGTTTGAGGGGCAATGGGTCCCTTGCCACCCCCCGCCCCCGGGATCCACCCATGATGTTGATTGTTGTGAGTTATGACTTGTGCACTCGATATTTAGTGCAATTCGGTATTTGCTACCGGTATACTCAGTAAACACTACACAGCCCTTGAATAGGGTGTTTATCATTCTGCCATTTTTTTCCGGAAACGCGATAAATCACAGCTTCATTGTATAATGCATAAGTATTTCTGCTCCAGATTAGGTCACTGCTGACTGCTGAGTGCTGGAGGCAGAAGTCAAAATGCTTTACATCATTATTGTATTGTGTAAATGCGTTTTAATCAAACGTACTGAAATGCAAAAATAAATAAATATGGTAGCTAATGAGAGGGAAATCTCGCTACCAAATATTAATTCATTTCTGGCGCTTTTGTGATAATACAAATTGTAAACATTCGAAAATATTTCCACGGCTATCGCCTGCTATATTTGACTTTTTAGTTGCCTTGAATTTGACTCAATTGCAAGGAGACATTGATGATTTTGTTAAGCTGGATGCAAAAGGTGAATTATTTCTTCTCAACATACTGTTGGAGTTTTGGCCATATTGGGGTAAAACTGGCGATAATCCCACGGCGTTTTAGATGTTAAAAAACTTAACTATTTGGTCACTACGCATCTTTCAAGACACTATTATGTACCTGTTATGTTATTTATAATGTATCTTACATAGCAATGTTGGAAGGAAAATCTTTCCGGAGGATGACAACTGTGCTGACACACTGACACCACGATCATCAACATATCTACATAATCCTAAATCCAGTGTGTACTTGTAAAAATAAGGATGGCCCTTGATGTCATTGGAACAAGGCAGAGCCACTGAGCCAGCAGACCCACAAATAACGCTCCGCTAACCTAACCTAACCTAAAATACTGCAGCTACAATTTAGTAGCGATGTTGAATTGTTCCTGTGACATTATTTGATCTTTATCTTATCAAGTAAACTAACAGATTGGTCAGTCAGCTGGCATGTAAACACTGTTTGTCAACTGGTGAGGTGACTGAAGCAGAAATATATTAATTATTGAAGTTAGAATTAGTTATAGTGCAAAATATCTTTGGGAAGACAAACATAGTTACTAAATGCTATATTTTCTATTGATTGGTAAGCATATTATAGGGATTAACTAATAATTAAGGGTGGGACAAAGACCAGTACATCCTCAATAACTGCATCCTTGCTTTGTCTTCATTGCCATGAAAAGTCTGGCTGGATTTGAGGAGTCCGTCATTGTGATTGTTTGCCATACTTCAGAATGCAGCTTCCTGTAGGTGTCAGCCATTCAATGACAATATACTGATCCAATTCAATCACTAAAAAATGTATATCTTGGGTATTGGGTTGTGATTGAGAAATCCTGCCAAGCAATAGAATGTGATTATGTAATCCTGGGTTGGTGAGTTATGTTTATCTGATGACTTGTTTAATTCCTACTTGGCATCATTTGATGCAATACTATACTAATGTTGCCATCAAAACATGGCAACTTTGATCATCATGATTTCCTGTTGCATTTCTTGTAATTCTGTATCCACATAGTTTTCTTGTTGCTCAATATAGTAATAACTATTAACTATTACTAATAACTATTACATTTATCACCATACTTTGTTAATTAATACTTGTATGGTGCCATATGGCCTCATTATTCCCTGCACCAAAAACAGCAATCAACATCATAAATAAATTGTCATGACTTAAACATTAAACATTTTGAGCCACCAAATGTTGACAACCTCACTTACTGTATTTGCCTTTGACTGAGATGACCAGTGGTTAGTGGCAGCAGTCACCTATGATCAAATAGTCATAGCCAATGGGTGCTACCAATTCAGCAGGATTTGTTATGCCAAGTCTTTATACAATTGATAGGTAGCTTTACCTAAAAGTCTGCATCAGCACAGGCATTGCTGGGTTCATCAACAGGTTTGCAGTGATTATTGGTAAAGTTGTATGCCTTTCAATAAGCTTTGCCTAGCAATAGGTTATGATCTAACAATTTTATCCAGTTGAAAGGTATAGACTAAATTTTGCCAGCAGTGTTGATTGTTTCCTACCCCTCTGTATATCTGATATCACATTTCAGTTTGATGAGAGTGGGCTGTTTTTGTTTTGTTCATTTTTATGAACTTGGATGCTAGTACACACTTACATAGCATAGTTAACCATATTTAGCGAAGCAGCGTCAGAAGCCCACTGTCATCACATCTCGTTCATTTAATCGTGTTGATGTCGCCGCGCTAAACCGTGACTTGCTACTCGTAAGACTGGAGCGACGTTTTTCTTCATAGACAGTTAGAGACCAGTGGCATGTCTTCTTGACCCATTGTTTGCCTGTCATCGACGCTCACGCCCCGATTAAGAACCGAACTTCCGGAACCCCGCCGCTCCTCCCGTCTTCGCCGCCACGCGTGATCTGATGTCCCAACGTCGTGCTGCGCTACGGTGGTCGGGTCGGGAGTCGGTCGAGTATAGAGAGCTGAACCGTACTGTCCGGTGCGCGGTGCGTCGCGACCGGCGTAGGGAGCTCCAGAGGGAGATCAGCGAGCGGGGGCCCAACAAAGTGTGGCAATGTATCAGGTCGGTGGTTGCCGGGAAGAAGGACGGGCAGAATATTCAACCGGACTTACCTGATGACGATCTCAATTCGTTCTTTGTTTCCGTCGTCCTCGGGTCGCCGCCGAGATCCGGGCCCAGGGGACACCCACCGACCTGAGTGTGCGTTTGCCCCGTGTTGGGGCGTGCAGCTTCAAACTGAGTGTCGTCTCTCTTGAGAAGCTCGGACGCACGGTCTTTGGCGTGCAGAGCTCGGCCGCCTGCGGTGCTGACGGCGTGTGTGTCCGCATGCTAAGGACCGGATTCCCAGCTATCGGTGACGTTATCCTGCACATTGTCAATACATCCATCACCAGTGTTGGATTTTTCATTTCATGACCTGGTCCCGGAGAGTAAAAATCCATAGGTGGAGAGTAAAATTGTATTGTCGGGCAAGTTAAGATTTTCATTTTTGTTTTAATTATTTTATTTGGAAAGTAAAAACATCCTGATTTGTAATAGATATTAAATCCTTCTGAGGAAAATTGAATTATATTTTAACTACGATGTCAGTAAGATCAGGCGAAAAGAGAGCAAATTTCCTGAACAAATATGAAGAGAGCAAAATTCTTTGGACCCGAAAAGTCCAGAAAATGGCCCAAATTCCAAGGCTGTCCATCACCCAATCTGACATCCCTGATCCTTGGAAACACTCCATTATCCACCCCATTTACAAATCCGGCAATCCCTCTGACCCCTCTAACTTCCGGCCCATCTCTTTAGTCCCCGTTATCATGAAAGTTGTAGAACGCGTCGTTCACTGGCAGCTCCACAGCTATCTCTCCCACAGCCATCTTCTGGCGTCATCACAGCACGGTTTTCGCCCCCGGCACTCCACCGAGACCGCGCTTCTGTCCGTCACAGACCGTATCCTTACCGCCACCGATAGGGGGAGATCTCAATGCTGTGCCTGATTTATTTAAGTAAATGTTTTGACGTAATTGATCACGAACTTTTGATTACAAAACTGGGAATGCACAGTATTGAGACCTCCTGATTCGCCGCCTATCTTCAGGGGCATACACAGAGTGTGTCTCTGAAGACACACAGAGTGTGTCTCTGGGTCCAGACGCAGGGTGCTGTCGCGGCCGCTCTCCAATACCATGGGTGTCTTCCAGGGCTCGGCTTTAGGTCCATTACTTTTCACAATGTTCTCCAACGACTTGTCACTGTACGCAGGTGACGCAGCTGTCTTTCAGTGTGCCGACGACACTCAGGTATTGGTGAGCGGTCCGAAGGGCGACCTCAGGGGTCTCATCTCGCGCATGAAAGCTTCGCTGGCGTCACTAAATGATTGGTTCTGTGCACAGGCTCTCAAGGTGAACGCCAGCAAAACACAACTCATGGTGTTCGGCAGCCGTCAAAATTTACGCAACATGCCTGACTTTAAAGTAGAGTTTCGGGACGCAGCTTTGCAGCCGTGCGCGCAGGTGGGGAATCTGGGAGTCGTCTTTGATGGCACCCTGTCCTGGGAAGCTCATGTGTCCTAGCTCAGCCGCAGATGCGTTGGTGTGTTGATGGGTCTTTGCCACGTACGTCATTGTCTCCCCGACGGCGTCATCAGGACGATTGTAACAGCGCTGGTAGTCTCCCGGGTCCGCTATTGTCTCACAGTATAAGGCAACGGGACACAAAATAATTTCGACCGGCTCCAAAAAATCCTGAACTTTGCCGCTAGAGTTATTTTCGGCCGCCAGAAGTTTGACCATGTGTCCGACCTGCGATATTTGTTTGGCTGGATGACCCAGAGAAGAATGGCCGACTACCATACGCTCGTCACCGCGCATAAGGCCATACAGCGCAGTGAGCCAGAAGAACTGGCAGCTCTGTTTATAACTAACGGTGAAGCCCGGGCGAGATCCACGTGACAAAACCATCTGTACCATTTACCGCGGCCGCGACTCGAAACCGGTAACCGGCGTTTCGGTTACCGAGCCCCGGCGCTGCTTAACGACCTGCTAGCCGACCTGGTGCAGCTGCCACCTGCCGGCTTCGCCCGCGCTGTCAGAGCCGCGCTACTGAATAGTGGCGCTACGCACCGATGTAACCTGCGGAGATACTGTGTGTGGCTGCGGGTGATTGCGCCGTGTATATGAGTGTGAATGACATGAGTGTTCGCTTGACTTGGACCTGCATGATTTTACCTGACTCTGAGCTGTAATCGCCACACAATGTGTGGATTGCTCTACGACAGTAATACAATACAATACAATACAATACAATACTATTGGGTTGATTGCCAAATTGGAATTCAGTATTTTTGTGTAATGTTAGGTATCTTGAATATTTTTCAACACTGTTTTGAGAGACATGATTATAATCAGAATTACTAACCTAACTCTCATATTGCCAAAAAGGATGTTTTAGTAAATTAAACACAAGATCGGAAGCTTTCGGCTTGCGCCTTCATCAGCCATTATTTTCTGTCCTGAAAATAATGGCTGATGAAGGCGCAAGCCGAAAGCTTCCGATCTTGTGTTTAATTTACTAAAACATCCTTTTTGGCAATATGGGAGTTAGGTTAGCAATTCTGATTAATGTTAGGTAGGTAAAACTTGTGTTTGAATATCGGCAGTGATTCCATCTCTAGTGTAGATGATAAATACATGCAAGATGCACTCATGTACTGCAAGATACACCATACTAAAGCTAGTTGCATTGCTTTTGTTTTTGGGTCCTGCACATAGGTTCTTGACTAAGCACCCTCAATGCTACAGATGTACGTAATGTCTAACTAATGATATTAACACACATATATGAGATAATCATCTCCAACTGATTACATCATTTTTATTCCCAGGATAGTTGCTGCAGCCTGATCCTGCAGTGACTGCCATCTGTACACCATGCTCCTGTCAGCGCTGTGTGCCTGCCTGACACGGCGGCTGGCCGGCTACTCATCCCTACCCTGCCGCGTCAGCCCCAGTCCAGCCACCTCGCGACTCAGCGCAGCAGCCCTGAGCATGACCACAGACGACGCTGACGAGCTCCGAGACTCGTCCGACCACAGCCGGCAGCCCGGCGTCGCCTATGTCGAGCCGTCCCGCTCCCGGCGAATGTACGTGGAGCGCTTCCTGCGCCGCGAGCTGGGCCTCAGCTGGGCGCAGGCTGAGCGGGAGGCGGTCCGCTGTCGCCATCTGGCCACAGCCGGCCTGCCGCTGATGACGGAGAACCTGGCGTTTCTCACCGACCGCGACGTGCAGCGGAAGCACCTGCAGGATGATGTCGACGTGCTGGGTATCGCGCACAGTGAGTGGGGCGGGAGAGGTGGGCAGGGTATGTCACAGGGGGTGGTTCTGGGCAGGGTATGTCACAGGGGGTGGTTCTGGGCAGGGTATGTCACAGGGGGTGGTTCTGGGCAGGGTATGTCACAGGGGGTGGTTCTGGGCAGAGTATGTCACAGTGGGTGGTTCTGGAAATTTGGGGTGGGATATTATGTGATAATGCTGTGTCGCAGTGAGACAGAACAGAACTGCCACTTTTTGGCTCTCCGAAGCCCCTCAGCCCACACAAACTTTGATTTGAAAGTCATAATGATTCGCATAATAGTTTATCAAACCAGGTCCACAATGCACATCCTTATGCACATAACGCACAATGCTTAAATATCGATTTCTGTCTCAGTCACCTTGTTCCGACAAGTGACTGACAAGTGACTGTCTCAGCCACCCTCTGGTGAGATGACTGATGTGTGATGTGACTGATCTCCTGCTGTGGCCTTTCAGCTGACCTGTTTGTCGTGACCTGGCAGGTGACCTCCTGTGTGATGTGACTGATCTCCTGCTGTGGCCTTTCAGCTCACCTGTTTGCTGTGACCTGGCAGGTGACCTCCTGTGTGATGTGACTGATCTCCTGCTGTGGCCTTTCAGCTCACCTGTTTGCTGTGACCTGACAGGTGACCTCCTGTGTGATGTGACTGATCTCCTGCTGTGGCCTTTCAGCTCACCTGTTTGCTGTGATCTGACAGGTGACCCCCTGTGTGATGTGACTGATCTCCTGCTGTGGCCTTTCAGCTGACCTGTGTGTCGTGACCTGGCAGGTGACCTCCTGTGTGATGTGACTGATCTCCTGCTGTGGCCTTTCAGCTGACCTGTGTGTCGTGACCTGGCAGGTGACCTCCTGTGTGATGTGACTGATCTCCTGCTGTGGCCTTTCAGCTGACCTGTGTGTCGTGACCTGGCAGGTGACCTCCTGCGTGTGCACGATCTGGTGAGCAGTCTGCCGGACGCTGATTACCGCCACTACTACCCTCTGAGCCGCGCGCGACCCGACACGGTGTCAGAGCTGTTCCGCCGACTTCTCACCCACCGCTCCAACCTTGTGCGTCAGCTGGCCGACATACTGCGGGTGAGTTTGTGGGAGGAAGAGTGAGGGATAGGGAAGGCGGGGAGAGGTAGGCAGCTGCCGCTCCAACCTGACGCACAAGCTGACTGACATACTGCGGGTGAGGGTGAGGGAGAGGGAATAAGGGTGAGAGGGGGAGAGGTAGCGACCTGCCGCTACAACCCGGCGCACCAGCTGTCCGACATACTGCGGGTGAGGGTGAGGGAGAGGGAATAAGGGTGAGAGGGGGAGAGGTAGCGACCTGCCGCTCCAACCTGGTGCACCAGCTGTCCGACATACTGCGGGTGAGGGTGAGGTAGAGGGAAGGAGGGTGAGAGGAGGAGAGGTAGCGACCTGTCGCTCCAACCTGGTGCACAAGCTGACTGACTACTGCGGGTGAGGGTGAGGTAGAGGGAAGGAGGGTGAGAGGGGGAGAGGTAGCGACCTGCCGCTCAAACCCGGTGCACTAGCTGGCTGAGCTACTGCGAGTGAGAGGGGAGATCCTGTCTTGTCCTACCCTTCCATACCCTAGCTTTACTGCAGACACCTGGTGTCAGAACGTGCAACTTATCGTTAAGTATGGGACATAAAGACATAAATAAAAGAAAAGTGCAACAAAGAGCCTCTTGGGCCCATCCGAGGTTGCACCCCACCCCACCCCCCCCCCCCTCCACCAGTCTCGCCCCTTCAAATCACCTTACTCTACCTGCATAAAAGAAGGCTAATCCCACGAGTATTTATGAACTAATCCCTTCTCTGTAAAGTATTTATCTAATCTAATTTTGAAGGAAGCAAGTGTCACTGCATCAGCGACATCCTCTGGTAGCATATTCCAATGTCCTACAACCCTTCTACTGAAAAATGACTGTCGTAGCCTAGTCCTACTTTGTTTCATAATGAGTTTATGCTGATGACCTCTACCTCGATTTTCCCTATTGAACTCAAACATACCCTTTAAATATCCAGAATGCTGACTATTTACAAATTTGAAGACTTCAATTAGATCTCCTCTTAGCCTTCTATATCTAAGTGAAAACATACCCAATTTCTTTAATCTATCTTCATAAGGTAAACTACCAAGACAATTAACCATTTTTGTTGCCCTTTTTTGACTCTTTCTAACAACCAGCAATCTTTCTCATATGTTGGAGACCAGGCTTGTACACAATACTCCAAATGTGGTCTAACGTATGCACAATACAGTTTTGTTATTACCTTTTCACTCTTGTAGGCAACATTTCTGTTAATGGCCCCTAGCATCATTCTCACTAGATGTCAGTGAATGTCGGCTTTCACGGAGGAGTGAGCGACGACTCGCCACAAACGTGACACGGTAAAAACACCACCCAGGCAGCGCACACCAATTTAAAGTCCTAAATCGGGCAATGGTGGTATAGTGGTGAGCATAGCTGCCTTCCAAGCAGTTGACCCGGGTTCGATTCCCGGCCATCGCAGTCCTGGTTTTGACCTCGTCAGCCACATCGTGACCCGGGTCAACTTATCGGAGTCAGGTTAAACACCAACCACATTAGGCCGGGTCATTCGATAGGTTTTTGTGAGCATGCACGGATCAATAGTGAAATGATTCTTCGCTATATCATTACAAATTTACATGATTTTTTTTTGACATTTTTCAAATCAAATTTGGAGGTAACAACTGGCCTCTTTTTGGGTACTTTTTTGCGATTTTTCGTTAGTATCGTACATTTGTGCATTAATTATTTTGTACAATTTTCTGAAAATATAATTTTCGAATTCTCTGTATGCTGTTTGACAACCGTAGTGATTGTCATGGAGTTATCCTGGGGAATGAAGCTGTTTCTCTGCATTTCCTGTAAGGATTTTAAGGCACCAGCTCACTGCGCCATCTATTGAGCGGACTTGCAATTTATGCACTAGATGCAGTTTCCCGGCTACGGAGGTCTGCAGAGGGGTTCCACACGCACTGAAGTCAGTGGCGGCGGATAGGGGGGGGGGGGCAGGGCTGCCCCCCACTCAAGAAGTTGGGGGGGGGTGGGGCAACACATATGGCGATTGTGGCATAGTGATGAACATGGCTGTCTCGCAAGCAGTTGACCCGGGTTCGAATCCCGGTTATCGCAGTGCTGGTCTTGACCTCCTCAGCCACATCGTAACCCGGGTCAACTTATCGCAGTCAGGTTAAAACCCACAGCCGTCCACATGCACTGTAAGAGGTGTGTAGTTTGGTAGAACAGGGCAGTGCAGAAGGGGGACCGGGTGGAACAGCACGGTAGGTCAGGGTCCTGGTGACTTGGCATGGCCTGTCCTTGCCTGGGCGGGGCTGGTCTGACCTGCCCTTGCCAGGAATGGACTGGCCGGGTTGAGTCGGACCAGGCCGGGCCTGCCCTGCCCTGCCCTGCCCTGCCCTGTCCTGTCCTGCCCTGCCCTGCCCTGCCCTGCCCTGCCCTGCCCTGCCCTGCCCTGCCCTGCCCTGCCCTGCCCTGCCCTGCCCTGCCCTGCCCTGCCCTGCCCTGCCCTGCCCTGCCCTGCCCTGCCCTGCCCTGCCCTGCCCTGCCCTGCCCTGCCCTGCCCTGCCCTGCCCTGCCCTGCCCTGCCCTGCCCTGCCCTGCCCTGCCCTGCCCTGCCCTGCCCTGCCCTGCCCTGCCCTGCCCTGCCCTGCCCTGCCCTGCCCTGCCCTGCCCTGCCCTGCCCTGCCCTGCCCTGCCCTGCCCTGCCCTGCCCCTTGTTATGTCCCGTGTTCTGTCCCGTGTCCTGCTCCTGCGCTGCCCCCTGCCCCCTGCCACCTGCCTCCTGCCTCCTGCCTCCTGTCTCCTGCCCCCTCCCCTCCCCATTCCCCCTTCCCCTGTCCCTTCCCCTTCCCACTTCCCCCTTCCCCATTCCCCCTGCCCCCCGCCCCCTGTCCCCTGTGCCCCCTGCTACTTCCCTCTTCCCTCTTCCCTCTTCCCTCTTCCCTCTTCCCTCTTCCCTCTTCCCTCTTCCCTCTTCCCTCTTCCCTATTCCCTCTGCCCTCTTCCCTCTTCCCTCTTCCCTCTTCCCTCTTCCCTCTTCCCTCTTCCCTCTTCCCTCTTCCCTCTTCCCTCTTCCCTCTTCCCTCTTCCCTCTTCCCTCTTCCCTCTTCCCTCTTCCCTCTTCCCTCTTCCCTATTCCCTCTTCCCTATTCCCTCTTCCCTCTTCCCTCTCCCCTCTTCCCTCTTCCCTCTCCCATCTTCCCCCTTCCCTCTTCCCTCTTCCCTCTTCCCTATTCCCTCTTTCCTCTTCTCTCTTCCCTCTTCCATATCCCCTCTTCCCTCTTCCCTCTCTTCCCTCTTCCCTCTTCCCTCTTCCCTCTTACTCTTATCTATATACTCTTCCCTCTTCCCTATTCCCTCTTCCCTCTTCCCTCTTCCCACTTCCCTCTTCCCCATTTCCTCTTCCCTCTTCCCTCTTCCATCTTCCCTCTTCCCTCTTCCCTCTTCCCTCTTCCCTCTTCCCTCTTCCGTCTTCTCTCTTCTATCTATCCTCTTTCCTCTTTCCTCTTTCCTCTTTCCTCTTTCCTCTGTCCTCTTTCCTCTTTCCTCTTTCCTCTTTCCTCTTTCCTCTTTCCTCTTTCCTCTTTCCTCTTTCCTCTTTCCTCTTTCCTCTTTCCTCTTTCCTCTTTCCTCTTTCCTCTTTCTTCTTTCCTCTTTCCTCTTTCTCTTTCTCTTTCCTCTTTCTCTTTTCTCTTTTCTCTTTCCTCTTTCTCTTTCCTCTTTCCTCTTTCCTCTTTCCTCTTTCCTCTTTCCTCTTTCCTCTTTCCTCTTTCCTCTTTCCTCTTTCCTCTTTCCTCTTTCCTATTTCCTATTTCCTCTGCCATCTGCCCTCTGCCCTATTCCCTCTGCAATCTGCCCTAACCCTGCCTGCGGATCCCTGACATGTCCAAGAGTTACTGAGTTTATCTGGTGGCAGGATATTTAACCAATAGTTTATTAGCGGAAACAAGTTGACAGTGGCGGCCGCGTTTCACCAGAGGAGTCAGTGACTGGCTCACGAAAACGTGACCCGGTAAAAAGACCCTCCAGGCAGCGTGCACTAATTCAAGGCAACACATATGGCGATTGTGGCATAGTGATGAGCATAGCTGTCTTGCAAGCAGTTGCCCCGGGTTCGATTCCCGGTTATCGCAGTGCTGGTCTTGACCTCCTCAGCCACATCGTGACCCGGGTCAACTTATCGCAGTCAGGTTAAAAGACCACAGCCGTCCACATGCACTGTAAGGGGTGTGTAGTTTGGTAGGACATGACAGGGCAGAAGGGGGACCGGGTGGAACAGGAGGGTAGGTCAGGGTCCTGGTGACCTGGCATGGCCTGTCCTTGCCTGGGCGGGCCTGGTCTGACCTGCCCTTGCCAGGAATGGACTGGCTGGGTTGAGTCTGGCCTGGTCGGGCCTGCCCTGCCCTGGCCTGCCTTGTCATGCCCTGGCCTGTCCTGTCCTGCCCTGCCCTGCCCTGCCCTGCCCTGCCCTGCCCTGCCCTGCCCTGCCCTGCCCTGCCCCTTGTTTTGCCCCGTGTCCTATCCCATGTCCTGCTCCTGCCCTGCCCCCTGCTCCTGCACCCTGTTCCCTGCCCTATCCTGCCCTAGAGTTTCTGAGTTTACCTGGTGCCAGGATATGGAGCTATTAGTTACGAATATGAAACTGGATGTCAGTGCAGGTCAGCTTTCACCAGACATGTTAGTGGCTCCTGAAAACGTGACCCGGTAAAAAGACCCTCCAGGCAGCGTGCACGAATTCAATGCAAGAAAAATAAGGCGATGGTGGTATAGTGGTGAGCATAGCTGCCTTCCAAGCAGTTGACCCGGGTTCGATTCCCGGCCATCGCAGTCCTGGTTTTGAACTCGTCATCCACATCGTGACCCGGGTCAACTTATCGGAGTCAGGTTAAAAAGGAACAGGCATCCACAAACACTGTGAGAGGTGTGCAGTTTGGTAGGACATGACAGGGTAGAAGGAGGACCAGGCAGAACAGCAGGGTAGGTCAGGGTCCTGGTGAGTTGGCATGGCAATGGACTGGCTGGGTCGGGTCGGGTCGGGTCCTGCTTTTCCCTGCCCCAAGTTCTGTCCCGTATCCTGGCCCGTGTCCTGTTCCTGCCTTGCCCCCTGCCCCCTGCCCCTGCCCCCTGCCCCCTGCTCCCTGCCCCCTGCCCCCTGCCCCCTGCCCCCTGCCCCCTGCCCCCTGCCCCCTGCCCCCTGCCCCCTGCCCCCTGCCCCCTGCCCCCTGCCCCCTGCCCCCTGCCCCCTGCCCCCTGCCCCCTGCCCCTGCCCCCTGCCCCCTGCCCCCTGCCCCCTGTCCCCTGCCCCCTACCCCCTGCCCCTGCCCCCTGCCCCCTGCCCCCTGCCCCCTGCCCCCTGCCCCCTGCCCCTGTCCCTTTCCCCTTCCCCCTTCCCCCTTCCCCTTCTCCATGCCCCCTGTCCCCTGTGCCCCCTGCTACTGCCCTCTTCCCTCTTCCCTCTTCCCTCTTCCCTCTTCCCTCTTCCCTCTTCTCTCTTCCCTCTTCCCTCTTCCCGCTTCCCTCTCCCCTCTCCCCTCTCCCCTCTCCCCTCTTCCCTCTTCCCTCTTCCCTCTTCCCTCTTCCCTCTTCCCTCTTCCCTCTTCCCTCTTCCCTCTTCCATCTCCCCTCTCCCCTCTTCCCCTTCCCTCTTCCCTCTTCCCTCTTCCCTCTCCCATCTTCCCTCTTCCCTCTTCCGTCTTCCGTCTTCTCTCTTCTATCTATCCTCTTTCCTCTTTCCTCTTTCCTCTTTCCTCTTTCCTCTTTCCTCTTTCCTCTTTCCTCTTTCCTCTTTCTCTTTCCTCTTTCCTCTTTCCTCCTTTCTCTGTCCTCTTTCCTCGTTCCTATTTCCTCTGCCATCTGCCCTCTGCCCTATTCCCTCTGCAATCTGCCCTAACCCTGCCTCCGGATCCCTGACATGTCCAAGAGTTACTGAGTTCATCTGGTGGCAGGATATTTAACCAATAGTTTATTAGCGGAAACAAGTTGACAGTGGCGGCCGCGTTTCACCAGAGGAGTCAGTGACTGGCTCACGAAAACGTGACCCGGTAAAAAGACCCTCCAGGCAGCGTGCACTAATTCAAGGCAACACATATGGCGATTGTGGTATAGTGATGAGCATAGCTGTCTTGCAAGCAGTTGACCCGGGTTCGATTCCCGCTTATCGCAGTGCTGGTCTTGACCTCCTCAGCCACATCGTGGCCCGGGTCAACTTATCGCAGTCAGGTTAAAAACCCATAGCCGTCCACATGCACTGTAAGAGGTGTGTAGTTTGGTAGGACAGGACAGGGCAGAAGAGGGAAAGGGTGGAACAGGAGGGTAGGTCAGGGTCCTGGTGACCTGGCATGGCCTGTCCTTGCCTGGGCTGGCCTGGTCTGACCTGCCCTTGCCTGGAATGGACTGGCCGGGTTGGGTTGGGTCAGGCCAGGCCAGGCCGGGACTGCCCTGCCCTGCCCTGTCCTGCCCTGCCGTGCCCTGCCCTGCCCTGTCTTGCCCTGCCTTGCCCTGCCCTGCCCTGCCCTGCCCTGCCCTGCCCTGTCCTGCCCTGCCTTGCCCTGCCCTGCCCTGTCCTGCCCTGCCCTGCCCTGCCCTGCCCTGCCCTGCCGTGTCCTGCCCTGCTCTGCCCTGCTCTGCCCTGCTCTGCCCTGCTCTGCCCTGCCCTGCCCTGCCCTGCCCTGCCCTGCCCTGCCCTGCCCTGCCATGCCCTGCCATGCCCTGCCATGCCCTGCCATGCCCTGCCATGCCCTGCCATGCCCTGCCATGCCCTGCCATGCCCTGCCATGCCATGCCCTGTCCTGTCCTGTCCTGCCCTGTCCTGCCCTGTCCTGCCCTGTCCTGCCCTGTCCTGCCCTGCCCTGCCCTGTCCTGCCCTGCCCTGCCATGCCGTGCCATGCCGTGCCCTGCCCTGCCGTGCCCTGCCGTGCCCTGCCGTGCCCTGCCCTGCCCTGCCCTGCCCTGCCCTGCCCTGCCCTGCCCTGCCCTGCCCTGCCCTGCCCTGCCCTGCCCTGCCCTGCCCTGCCCTGCCCTGCCCTGCCCTGCCCTGCCCTGCCCTGCCCTGCCCTGCCCTGCCCTGCCCTGCCCTGCCCTGCCCTGCCCTGCCCTGCCCTGCCCTGCCCTGCCCTGCCCTGCCCTGCCCTGCCCTGCCCTGCCCTGCCCTGCCCTGCCCTGCCCTGCCCTGCCCT
>JAXIVJ010011975.1:0-41777 GCA_036785665.1 Chirona hameri | reverse complement strand
TGCTTCACTAATTCACGGATGATGTATTAGAACATTTCACAATATGCCTATCAGTTCCCCTACCTGTTGATGTCATGTTATAAAATGATTTGCCAAGGACACAGCGCTTAGTCACATTGAAAACAGGGAACGTTTGTATGGATCACTGCACGATTTGCGGGAACGGCGCATGCATGTACTTTGGGGAATAATCATAGCTATGAAGCGTTAAAATATCACATAAATATAGTCAATCGTCAAACTTTGGGCAATTCTCTATCTACTGAAGGTCATCACAGGTACAAGTTCATAAATATTGTTTTTTTTTAATTAAATTCAGGCTAAACCGGCCCTTGGCCGCACGGTGCAACGGTGGAGCCTTGCGGCAGCCACAATCAAGACATGTACGTGTATTGGGAGACGACCCTCAGCGCGGCGACTCCGACGACCCTCAGCACGCGGCGGCCAGTTGGTGTCGGGGGCTCGCGCAGGGAGGAACGTGCCCTGTGATTTGCCACCATCGACGTTGGTTGTGACTTTGATCGTGTCCGCATGGCTTGATACCAATCAGTATTGCTTAACCTTTCGCTGTTCTACAGCGAAGTGTAACCATGTGACCAGGCACACGGCAACGCAAGGCACTGCATCGCTTCCTCAACGATTTTGGCTGACTTTGGCTGTTCGATTTTCGACAACGATTCGACAACGTTCGACAACGTTCGACAACGATTTTGGCTGTTCGCGTTGATGGCAACAAACAGCCAGTGAAGTGTCACACCCGGAGTGGAGCGGACCTGCAACACAGCCGCAGACGGTTGACCTCGAACAGACTTCAGCCTACTGCCAGACAGAGCTGCCGGTCAAGAGAACATGGAACGCTTCGGCAATCTGCTCTCGGTGGGAGAGAGCTGGTCAGAAGAGGCCGACTTCAATAGCAGCGCACTGACCCAGGAGCTTCGAGTCACCGCTTTCGACGATCCTCCGTACGTTTCTATACAGAAGAACCCGAATGGCACCTACAGGTATGAAGGGTATCTCTACGACATCTGGCAGATCGTGGCTGAGAAGCTGAACCTCAGCTACCACATGGTGCCCGCCGTGGGGTCGGGCTATGGTAATCTGAATCCGAACGCACTTGGTCCGGGATGGTTGGCGAACTGGTCTATGGAAGAGCCGATGTAGTACTGACTTGGCTTCACAACAGACCAGACCGCGCTGCTGTCATAGATTACATCGACGTCCCAGTTGACAGCAACAGCAATGCCTTCTATGTTATAGGGGGTTCTACGGACATTCCACCAATAGCTCCAGAGATGCTCACTTCGCTACTGAAGCCGCTCGACGCGTACGCTTGGTGGATGCTACTGGTCTCGCTGTTTGTCATTTCGTTGGCGCTTAGAATAACGTTGCGCATCAGCCCCACTCGTGCGGAGGGCCGGGAGACTGTGGGAGCGATGACCTTCGGATCGTGTCTGTTTTACAGCTACATGTCGCTGGTGGGGGCAGGGCTGGGACATGGTGCCCAACTCTCTAGCGGCACGGATCGTCACCATCTTCAGCTGGGTTCTCGGCATTGTCCTCCTTAACAGCTACACGGCCAACCTGATCTCCCACTTGACCATCGTCACCGTGGACCGGCCCATCAGAAGTCTGAAGGAGTTCTCCGAACAGCCAGGATGGAAGCTGGCCATCCGCCCTGGTCATGCGGTGGTGAACGACTGGCGGTTTAGTCGCGATGTCTATGAACAGGAGTTGTATTGGAGAACTGTCCACCGTGAGGGTATCCTCGCACTAGACGACACCGATGCTCTACGGCTCAGTACCCATCCCAAAGTGATGACGTACATTGATCTCAGAATTCTCATCTTCTCGCTGGGTGCCGACGCATGTACGCTTGTATCGGTGCTTGATCTGCCACCCGAATCGACACTTGACTATTTGGTTATGGCCAAGGGAAGACCAACACTAAAACGGGCCATAAAAGACGCCATGTTGAAGATGAAACAGGTGGGAATGATGCAGCGACTGAAGACCAAGTGGCTGGAGAGAAACACCACACAGTGCAGCACGCAGCCAGGCTTCCAGGCGATGTCGTTCGACAATGTGTTGGCTTCGGTGATGATACTGCCTTTCGGATTAGCTTCCAGCCTGGCTATCTCCGCATTGGAGTGTGTCTGGTTCAAGTGGATTGCCAAACGAGTGACGGCTGCCCGCCATGGAAGAGGTGGCAAACAATCCCGTGAAACAATACACTTGGCGTAGGTGGTTCCTTCGAAATGGTGTTACTGTTCACGACTAGCTTACATCTGTTCTTCATCGGCCTGCGTCAATTACCTATTGTAGCAGACGAATTCCCCGTTCGGCTACATCATTGAACAGCGCCGGAGGAACTACGAATTGCCAAAATCGCCGAACGTATGGGAAGTTCAATCTTCTTTGGCACGTTGCAGTCAAATATTGTTGCCCGGTCGCACACCAGACGACCATCTCTTTCCCACATGTGTGTCGCTAACAAACGCAGGCGATAACGCACGGGACGGTGTAGGTAGGTGGAGACCATCACCACTGAAGGCCAGCTGAGCAGCCTGGCCCTCGAGCCAGTATTTTTTCCGTACTGGCTCGGACAGAGACTGGCCCTGCGACGAGGGGCGGTCCGAGGAGTCCTGGCCACTGATGGAGATCAGGAGAACGCAGGATGTGACGAGGCAGAGGGCCGTGACGGCACGGTCACACCGCTACCGGCCGTGACGGAGGCGGAGTCGGAAGTGGGAGCGGCCCTTCTGACTTCGGCGTCCGAGGCATCTGGAGCGGCCGACACACGGCCGATGTTGCCCGACAGACGAGTTTCTGCTCAACTCATCAGTCTAAACATCAATAGCATGATGCTACACATCATGATATTTATATCACCCCCCCCCCCCCACGAACACTCATCCCTTTCCCACGATCGCGAGTTGTGTTTCTTGCCAATGATCCTGACTCGGGTGTCATTAACAGGGAGGTTAACAGGGAAGTTAACAGGGAGGTTAACAGGGAGGTTCAATCTAGGATGACTCCAGTAGCCAGCAGTGCTGGACGGCTCGCCGACCCAGTGAAAGGTAACCGAGCGGTGGCGGGGGCTCAACGCTGGCACTGGTGGAGCGGCCAGCCCGGGGCGACGCCTCGAGTGTCGGACCATATCAACGCTTGCACTGGTGGAGCGGCCAGCCCGGGGCGACGCCTCGAGTGTCGGACCATATCAACGCTGGCACTGGTGGAGCGGCCAGCCCGGGGCGACGCCTCGAGTGTCGGACCATATCAACGCTTGCACTGGTGGAGCGGCCAGCCCGGGGCGACGCCTCGAGTGTCGGACCATATCAACGCTGGCACTGGCGGAGCGGCCAGCCCGGGGCGACGCCTCGAGTGTCGGACCATATCAACGCTGGCACTGGTGGAGCGGCCAGCCCGGGGCGACGCCGCGAGTGTCGGAGCATATCAACGCTGACACTGGTGGAGCGGCCAGCCCGGGGCGACGCCTCGAGTGTCGGACCATATCGCCTTGACGGGTGACGCGAGGTGGCAGGGGAGTGCGCCGGAAAAGGTTTTGGAGATAATTAGCCGTCTGCAGTCAGCCCTTGAAGGGCTAGTGAACTATTCCGTGACGACCATGCCATTGTGACTTTGTATTTGAAACTTATCAGCAGCACCTGTCTCACATAGAGTAGGATAATTGTATTGAGTTTTCACAAGCTTGCGTCTGACTAGAGGAAATAAATTGTATTTGCGATTGCATTGTCCGTTGTTGTGAGTGGAAAGTGAGTTGTTATCTGTATTTAAGATAAAACTGTACTAACTGTCAAACTGTACAACGTTGATCAATCCAGAAAGGTAAAACCAAATTGATAATTTCCCCTGACATAAACAAACAACGTGATCTCCATGGTAACACAATTACGATAACGGCGCTGCCCGCTCAGTTTATGACACATATGACATCTCTGGTCTCCCCCCCCCCCCCTCCCCCCTTAACGTAAGGGAGGCGCGCTGACTGACGTCGTCCTAAATTCGAAGAGTGAAATAATAGCCGTTTTCACGAAGGATTATTATGCGAAACTTGTAAAACTATTAAAATATTTTGAAAATTTCGACAATCCATTCCTTCTGCACAACTTTTACACGCGATTTTTTGCTAGAAATGTTCCTCGGAATTTTGTAATATGTTCGTAAGAATATAATATGTTGACAAAATTGCGGTTTGACTCAGACTCAGACTCAGACGTATATTAAAGTGATTCACAACAAGCATGTGGCTGTTACCACCTCTCGTCGGAAGATAAAAGAAGGTCAAATGATCAGGCGGATGCGCAACACAGTCATTCACACATTCATACAGGTCAAGATGAAGCACATCACATACATCACATACGGGCCCGGGAAACGGCTAATAGTCAGTCGGGCGCGGCAGATTGAGCCGACAGATGTCGCCTTAGGCGGCGAGCAAACGGCGGAACGGGAAGCTCCAGCAAGTCTGGGGGAAACGAGTTGTACAGTGCCGGACCGCGACAGCTGAAGCGCCGCTTCCCCATCTCAGTGCGCAACCGGGGCACAAACAGGTCGCAGTCCTGGCGAGTGGTCCTGCCCGACACTTCCCGCACCTCGCGCATCTCAGCCACAGTGGCGAGACCCGCGGCCAGCTCCTCAGGCTCGCCGAGACGGCGCACTTTGTGTGTCAAACACAAAGTGCGGCACAAGACCAGGTTCTCCGCGCCGAGCCAACCCAGATTCTCAAGCAGGTCCGATACATGATCAAACTTTTTGCGGCCGAAAATCACTTTTGCCCCATAGTTAATATTTGTTTGAATTCGAGACAGGTTCTTCCGTGAACCGTTACCATATATGAGCGAGGGCCCCCTGGGGCCGAAGACCCAGTGTTTTGGATGTTTTGAAGGCCCAGTGTTTTGGATGGTGTCAGGCGACCGCATAAACGAACGTCCACAAACCGAACAAAATCGTAACACGAATAAATAACGGCACTTGCTTAGTCTGTTAAAGGCATGTATATGTAAATACGTAGAAAGGGGCCCCAGCCAGTGTGGATAGGGCCCCTCTACCAGCTTTTAAAAGGCCCTGTCGATCTGCAGAGGGCCGATTATCGACATTTAGAGGGCCCTTCCGGTTGTAGAGGGCCCTCTGCCGGCCTTTAGAGGACCCTGCCGATCTGTAGAGGGTCCCTAACGATCTGGAGAGGGCCCTCTGCCGGTCTTCAGAGGACCCTGCCGATCTGTAGATCACCCTGCCAATATGTAGATGGCCTCTGTCGGCATTTAGAGGGCCCTGCTGACCTATAGACTGTAGAGGGCCCTCTTCCAGACTTTACGAGCCCTGTTGATCTGCAGGGTGTCCTAGCCAATCTGTAGAGGTCCCTCTGCTGGCCTTTAGAGGGCTCTGCCGATCTGTAGAGTGGGTGTAGAGGTCCCTCTACCGGCCTTTAGAGGGCCCTGTCGATCTGCAGATGGCTATCTGCCGGCCTTTAGAGGCCCCTGCCGATCTGTAGAGGGCCCTCTGCTGGCCTTTGGAGGGTCCAGTGGTGGTAGAGGTGGTCTGCCGATCGAGCGCCAGTGAGGTTCTCGAAGGAAGACCAGTCAAAGTTCTAATTATTTTTAACTGTATGCGTAACGTCTGAGAGGAGTATGGGGAGAATAGGTCACTTCGCCGTTTTTTTGTTTGTAAATAATATTATGTTTTAATCATGGTAACATTTGATCACTTACACAATGCTAATAGGTGTCAAATGTATTTGTTGTTCCGGCATATTAAGCATAGAACGATAGAACAGTTCGTTTTAGTAGCATTTACACATTTGTATAGGTCACTCAAGCGGCCAACAGGGGCGTAACCACCACTGGGGTCCCTGAGGATCAGTCCCCAGTAAAACTTTCGGATTTTAGCATTACGGCTATGGGCGTTGCATGGAAAGAATCGACTTCAAAGTGCCTCCGTCCCCACCTACTTTCAGAAGGTGGCTACGCCTATGCCAGCCAAGTCAGTCCGGGACGGGGCGACTTGGCCGGGGGGGGGGTCACTTGGCCGGGGGTTGGGATGGAGTAGGTAATCCCCACTGCGGGCGAGTCGGCTTCAACGACTAAGGACGTGAGCAGACCAGTGTATGGTCGCCCCGCAGGAGAGCATTTTGTGAACACAGTCTTGTAGCGCGACTGCCTGAGACGGTGTTGTCGTTTTTCCGTCACCGAATAGACCGGACGGGGGTGCCGGTCTCGGCAGACACGACTTTCAGGAAGGCGCCATTCCGCACCCGCTCCACCGCAGCCAGCAGTTGGTCACGTGTGTTATGTTGTGCCGTGCGCCCGGTGGGCCGGGGCAGTCTTGGCCGGCGCCGCCGCCGCCGCCTGTCTGACCCCGGCGGTGACCTTTCACCGCCGCGGGCTGTGACCGCGCCTACCGAGGCGATTTGTGAGTTTGCCGTCAGAGGGCAAATACAGTCTACTCCGAGCTCCCGTCGTGTGCACAGCAGCAGTATCGGACACAACATAGCGCGGTCGGTACTATAATCTACGCAGCACCCAGCAGCACTCGGCATGGCGGAGGAGAAGACGGCGGACGTGGCGCTCCTCACCTGACTCCTGGCGCAGCAGATGCAGTTGGCACAGGAAGCTCAGCGCCAAGGACAGCTTCGGGAGGAACGCATGGCCGTGATGATGGAGCGCATGTGGGCCGGACCTGCCGTGGCCGGCGCGGCCGCCGCCACCCCCGCCGATGCGCGTCCAGCCGCCAGCTCTCACCTTACTCCGAGACTACCGGCGTCAGCTACGCCGGCGCCGCAGCTGTCGTAATCGGCATCGCTGAAGGAGTTTGAGTCCTGGCGACAGAAGTTTGCCGGCTACACGCTGCTGACAGGAATTAGCAAGCTGCAACCTGCGGAACAGAAAGCTGCTCTGCTCGCCCTCCTCGACGACGACTGGACCAGGGTGGTGAGGTATGTCCTGCCAATCCCCGAGGACGCTGACATCGACACGATCATCACGGCGATGCAAGCGCACCTGCGACGTCAGCGCAACGTCATCATTGACCGCCGTGATTTTTTTTATGCGGGTCCAAGAACCAGGTGAGACCGGGGACAACTTCCTCTGCGGACTGAAGGAGATCGCCTCCTTCTGCGACTTCTGTCACCACTGCCTAGACAACAGGTTCCGGGACCACATCGTCGTCGGCACGCGGGACGAGGAGGCACGCCGCCGCATGCTTGAGGAACCTGAACTCACGCTACAGAAGGCGGCAGACATCGCCCGGGCGTCGAAGAACGCCGCTTCTAACAGCTCAGCGATCCGCGACTCGACTAGGCTGACCTTGGGGAAGATCTCCCAGTACCAGCGGGGTCGCAGCCGCCCGAAGGAGCGGCCGGTCGAGAAGAGGTGCCCCCGTTGCGGTGGCGAAACACACCGGGACGTTCGCGACTGCAGAGCCACCGGCCAGACCTGTCGCTCCTGTGGCAAGGTGGGCCACTACGCGTCTGTCTGCCGCGGTCGCAGCGCTAGTCGCTCCCGCCCTTCAGCAGCGGACGCGGACCGTCCCTACGAGCGGACTGGCGGGAGCAGACGAGTGTCTCTCGTCACTGTGAAGAAGCGGGCAACGTCAGCACCATCTCCTGCACGACCTTCAGCAGCACGTTGCGGCTCGGACCGCATGATACAGGGTCTGCAGACCTGTCGCACGCCACAAGTTCAGCTGCTACTGCATCGCACCGACGGACGCAAGCAGCAAACTGTGTGGATACCGGATACCGGTGCTGAGGTGTCGGTGATCTCACTGGACGAGGCGACGCTGGTGGGCATCAGCGTCAAGGAGCTGGCACCTCCCTCTGGCAGTCTGTTCACAGCGGACGGCAGGGAGCTGCCCTGCCTGGGGTCATGTGACGTCACACTGCAGCTCGGTGACGTCAAGAAGGCTGTAACGATCTCTGTGGTGAAGAAGCTGCACAGCTCGCTGCTATCGTGGCACGACGCCGTTCACCTGGGCATCCTGCACAAGGAGTTCCCGCAACAGATCCGGTCAGTCATCTCTCAAATCGAAGCGCAAGTCAGCCAATCTCAGCCAGTCACAGCCCAGAAGACGAGACCTGTGAGAAGCAGGATACCCCGCAGGCACAAGGGGTCCTCACCTGGATCACCTGGCGGCGTTACTCAGAAGACATCGCAGTCACACCCACTGAAGCCGACGTGGGATGACAAGTGTGCCCAGCCGTCACTTCAAGAGCGGAAGGAACACTTCGCGACAATGAAGAAAGCCTTCCCACGCGTCTTCGATGTCACAACTCTACGGAAGATGTCCGGTGGACCGATGGACATCAAGCTGACAGAACACACCAGACCAGCTGCTGTCTCCACAGCACGCAGTATCCCGTTCTGCTGGCGTGAGGACATTCGGCGCCAGCTGGATGACCTCCTGGAGAAGGGCATCATCGAACCGGTGGAGCATCCGACCGAGTGTTGCCACCCCATCGTACTAGTTGCCAAGCGGTCATCGGACGGCACTGTCTCCGGCTGCCGTCTGACGGTGGACCTCGCCAAGCTCAACCGCTTCGTCAAGAGGCCGGCGTACCCTGTCGGATCGCCGCACGACGCAGTCGCGTCCATCGGCAGCGGCGCGAGGTACTACACCAAGCTGGACAGCAAGTCGGGGTACCACCAGATCCCCATCTGCAAAGAAGACCAGGACAAGACCTGCTTCATCACGCCCTGGGGCCGTTTCCGCTACAAGCGCGCCGTCATGGGTCTGGTATTGTCTGGCGACGAGTACAACCGAAGACGCGACGCTGTTCTCGGAGACATCTCACAGACGTGCAAGATCGTGGATGACATCCTGGCGTACGACACAAGCTACTCAGCTCACCTGCAGCACGTCTGGGACATCCTGCAGAGATGTTAAGAGCACGGGATGACACTGAACCCGGAGAAGTGCTCCTTCGCTGAAGATGAAGTGGAGTTCTGCGGATTTAAGGTCAACCAGACAGGCTACACCGCAAACGACAAGAAGGTGCGCGCCATCGCGCAGTTCCCGCAGCCGGCGTGCCTCACTGACCTGAGATCGTTTCTCGGTCTTGTAAACCAGCTGGGCGACTTCTCGCCAGACGTCTCGGTCGCTGCTGAGCCACTGAGACATCTCCTGCGGCCAACGAACGACTGGGTCTGGACGCCAAAGCACTCCAAGGCCTTCGACGACGTGAAGAAGGCGTTGGTATCGCCGCCCGTCCTGGACTTCTTCTGCCCACGGCGGCGGACAGTCTTGGACACTGACGCCGCACGCCTGCATGGACTGGGATTCTGTCTACGACAGCAAGATGAAGGCGGACGGTGGAGACTCATCCAGTGCGGTTCCCGATTCCTGTCGGACGTGGAGTCGCGCTACGCCATCTGCGAGATCGAGATGCTGGCGGTGGCATGGGCCTGCAGGAAGTGCAGCCTCTACCTGTCCGGCATGCAGCTGTTCGGGGTAATCACCGACCACCGCCCACTCATCCCAGTGCTGAACTCGAAGAGCCTCCTGGACATCGAGACCCCGCGACTACAACGGCTACGAGAACGCCTCACACCGTTCAACTTCGTCGCCACCTGGCGGCAGGGCAAGATGTACGCCATCCCGGATGCTCTGTCCCGAGCACCAGTGGATTATCCGACTCCGGACGACGAAGAGGCGTAGCAGGACGTGGCTCACTAGATAGCCAGTCTGGTCTCCAGGCTCACCGCCAGCGCCACAGCAGAGGAGGCGGAAGAGTCTCCTTTCCCGGACGCCACTCTGGAGAAGGTACGGGCAGCTGCGGAGCGTGACCCGGAGCACGTCGCTCTCAGGGACGTCGTTCTGGCTGGCTTCCCGGACCACAAGTCTCAACTGGACTCCCTGCTGCGCCCGTACTGGGGAGTTCGGGACCACCTGGCCGTTGCTGGCAGCCTGCTGGTGTGCGGTCAGCGACTGCTGATCCCTCAGAGCCTTCGTCGAGAGACGCTCGTTAAACTTCACGCCAGCCACCAGGGCGTGGACCGCACCACGCGCCGGGCCAGACAAGTGGTCTATTGGCCCGGACTCGACCAGGACAGCACCAACTACGTCGGCTCGTGTGGATCCTGCCAGCTGCACCTCCCAAGTCAACAGAAGGAACCAGTAGTCGGAGAGGCGACGCCCACCCGGGTCTTTGAGGCAGTCTCAGCTGACTACTTCTCCTGGGCGGGTCGTGCCTACCTTGTGTACGCCGACCGCCTCTATGGGTGGCCATTCGTGTTCCACTGCACCGGAGAGACATCTGCACGGGACCTGGTATCCAGTCTTCGGACTGCGTTGAGTCGTCTGTGGTGTCTGTGTCTTAACGCTCTCGGTTTGGGCGTTTGGTGAGACTCCATCTTGCTCGAATCCCGGATGTGCGGGGTTCGGGAAATGGTCATATTTTGCAACGACATGATTTTCAGGAATAATAGCTTATTTCAACGAAAACTAGATTAACCCGCGCGGCGCTGGGGTCTCCAGCCGAACGTGCGGCGCTGGGGGTAAATTTTACCCCCTCGTATCTTCCGAACCAATAACCGCAGCGAGACGCACAATGCGACGATCGCAAGCTCTCAACGAGAAGAGTCGAATGCATACTCGAAATTCTTAAAATAAGGTCACATGTCAGGTCACGGTCAGGTCAAATGTAAAATGTAAGTATTTGTGTTTTTGGGCTATACTTTCCATCCAAAGCCTTATATTGCAACTATTATCTCACTAAGTGCTCCAGAGTGTATAATGCACTTCCCGCATAAGTAAAAATGAAATTGTAAGCAAAGGTCAAGGTCAAGGTCAGGTCACACAAAGTCACAGGTCTACGAAAGCCATGCGACACATGTTGTATGGGTTATTTTACACGTATAATTCGATAGAAGCAGCCATTTTCACAGCCTGACACCATATAAACGTCCTCAGGTCAAGGTCAGGTCACACTAAGGTCAAAATTTGAAATTGATTAATCTAAATAAACATTGCATGTTTCTAGACTAGTTTTGTCTTCAAAATACAGTGGTGGCATTTATTTGTCTGTATCTGGTCAGTAAAAGCCAAAAAAACGCAATTTAAAAAATGACGTCATGAGTTACTTGTTCTTAGAGAGCCATAAGTCAGTCAAAAATAAAGAAATTGCTTTGAAATTTGGTTTGAACATCGTTCATACTCGGTTCTCTAATATATCTTCGTTTTTTTTAAAATCTTCAAACATAAAACTTTTGTGGAAATTCTTCCCAAAAATCAGTTTTTTTACATTTTTGGGGGTCAAAATCCCAAAATTTTGGAAATCTGAGATAGCCATGTCAAAGACAATGTTATTTCCCTTCTTTTGATGCATTTTATTTGCAATTTGCAGTAACACGTTATTTTCTACGATTTGTCAAACATTTAACGTTTTTCACCAAAAATGACATGGCATGACGTCACTAAAACGTCATTATCTGCCATAAATGTTCACGAATTTAAAAAAAAAAATGGCAGAAGACGTAGAATTGATGCACCATAGGCTATCGTAAGTTTCACTTTGATATCTGTCATAGTTGTCAAGTTATGGAGAAATTCCGGGAGGGGGGTAAAATGTACCCCCCCCCCCCAGCGCCGCGCGGGTTAATTAGTCCATTCATATTTTCTGTCATATTCCTTTTTGATAGCAAGGATTAATTTTAATTAGCGATTTCGTTTTGATCATTTGTTGTAAGATGACGAGAATGCTCGCTCCGGCTCTGCGCTGGATCCGCGCAGGCGCCGCCACCCGGTAACCATGGCGACCACGTGACTCCGGCGCCAGCCGGCCCGTTACATTGGCGACGAGCCAGCCGGTCGCCTGACGTCACGTTGCGCATGTGCAGAGCCGTGGTATGCGCCCAGCCATGCCGTCTGTTCGATCTAGGGCCGCCATTTTTGAGTTTTCAGTACCAGTAGCTGCAGAAAGCCCGCATGTTTCATGGGTTTATAAGTGCCTTTTCTGAGGTTCTTTCAGCTTTTTATGAGATTCATCAAATAATCAATTGATCAAATCCAGAACATTTGGTGTGATTCGTTGCTTAAAAAAATGCGTAAGGATTGTTCCCGTTTTCAGAAACCAACGAAGTTACCGCTCTAAATTGGACGATCTTAGCGGGACGGAGCGATGACGAATTAAGGCCTGTCTATGCTTTTGATATTTGATTGTATTTTTCATCATAATATTATTTTTTTTCTTTTCATTAATATCTTTAATTTTCCCCTAACTAACTGTCAATTGCGTATTTTATTTAATCAAAGCTAGTATACTAGTATACTTTTAGCCTCTTTTTAGGGCGTTTGCGGGATGTTTTGTAGAAGGAACTAACACAACCCAAAATTGCCAGATTTGCTCCTGAATTTGAATATTCAAAGCAAACTAACGGGAAATATTGCATTGTAAGAGCACATACTTATTCATGAACTCATAAAATTGCGATTGATACCAAAAATAACCGGGAAAAGCCTTGTTCTTAAGAGCTATAGACCCAATCGCCCCAAACGCCTCAAACGCCCCAATCGCCCCAAACGCCCCAAACACCCCAAACACCCCAATCGGCCCAAACGGCCAAAACGCCCCAAGTGCCCCAAACGTAAAATCCTTCGTGAAAACGGCTATTTAGAGGTTATACAAGGTCACGATATGGTGTGTACCTACTTCATATCAATCAAACGATTATATCTTCTGTCGTTTGATAGACTTAGCAAAATCAAACTAATATATAATACTCCACAGTGTTGGACTAGTCGGAAAAAGGTAGAAAACATTAGCGTGGCCTCAATTGCCGTTTTCACAAAGGATTTTACGTTTGGGACGATTGGGGCGTTTGGGGCGTTTGGGGCGGTTGTGGCGTTTGGGGTAAACGAGTCTATAGCTCGTAAGAACACGGCTGTTACATGTGATTTTTGGTATCAATCACAACTTTATGAATTAATGCATTTTTCTGGAGATTCCATTTTAATGATAACACCATAGTTTATTTAAAATTAACAATTTCATCTTAAACTAGCTCTGGTGTTGCCAGATGGCTGGGATGTTTATGCGACCCCATCTTGCTGGAATCCCGGAAGTCGCTGGTTCGGGAAATGGTCATATTTTGCAACGACATGGTTTTCAGGAATAATATATTATTTCAATGAAAACTAGATGAATTAGTCCATTAATATTTGCAGTCATATTCACTTTTGAAAGCAAGGATTAAAGATAATTAACGATTTCATTATGATCATTTTTGTAAGATGTCGGGAATGCTGGCTGTGGCTATGCGCTGGCTCTGTGCAGGCGCCGCCGGCCCGGTCACCATGGCGACGGGACGGCCGGTCCCCTGACGTCACGTTGCCACGTGGCTCCGGCGCCGATTGGCTGGTCACCATGGCGACCAGCCGGATGGTCGCCTGACGTCACGTTGCGCATGCGCAGATCTGTGTTCTGCGCCCAGCAATGGCGTCCGTTCAATCTAGAGCAGCCATTTTTGAGTTCTCAGTACCAGTGGCTGCAGAAAACCCGCATGTTTCATGGGTTTATAAGAGCTTTTCTGAGGTCTTTTCAGCTTTTTGTGAGATAGCCTAATATAGATAGAGGCTAATAGCCGTTTTCACAAAGGATTTTGCATTTGGGGCGATTGGGGCATTTGGTGTAAATGGGTATAAAGCTTGTAAGAACACGGGTTTCCCGGTTATTTTTGGTATCAATCACAATTCTATGAATTAATGTATAAGTATATGCTCTTACAATGCAATATTTACCATTAGTTTGCTTTGAATATTCACATTCATGAGCAAATCTAGCAATGTTGGGTTGTGTTAGTTCCTTCTGCAAAACATACCGAAAACGCCCCAAAAGAGGCTAAAAAGTATACTAGACAATCCGCTTTGATTAAATAAAATACGCAATTGACAGTTAGTTAGGGCAAAACTGAAGATAATAATGGCAAAGAAATATAACATGATGATGAAAAACGCAATCAAATTTAAAAAGCATAGACAATTCCTTAATTCAACGTCGCTCCGTCCCGCTGAGATCGTCCAATTTAGAGCGGTAACTTCGTTGGTTTCCGAAAAGCGGAACAATCCTTACACATTTCGAATCACACCAAATGTTTTTTTATTTTATTAATTGATTAATTGATGAATCTCACAAAATGCTAAACAGACCTCAGAAAAAGCACTTATAAACCCATGAAACATGCGGGCTTTCTGCAGCCACTGGTCCTGAAAACTCAAAAATGGCTGCTCTAGATGGAACGGACGTCATTGCTGGGAGCAGACCATGGCTTTGCGCATGCGCAACGTGACGTCAGGCGACCGCTCGGCTGGTCGCCATGGTCACCAGCCGGCCGGCGCATCCTTTCATCGACATCGGACCTGAAGACGCCTCCAGCCAGCCTGCTCCAGCCCTCCACCGCTTCCGGGTGCGGAACCCTGACCACGTGCGTGTGGCAGGGTTGTAGACCCCTAGATAGGTAGACTCTAGATATTTTTAAGTAGGTAGACTCATTAGATACAAATTTTTTATTGGCAATAGGCCTCCTCCACGGTTTAGGTCCCCTCCAGTCTTGAGAAGTTAATTTGCAGTTGCCAACACGTTCTGTCGTGTGTGGCAATTAACGTAATCAGTTAGCCCCCATCCTTCCCCTCCTGAGCCACGACGATGGCTACCCCCCCGGAACCCCGCCCCCCCGACCCGCCCGACCCCCCTCTGGGGTCTTCCGGCGCGCGACCGCGCGTCCCCCTGGACGGCCCCCCTCCCCGCCCCCTTCAGGGGCCCCGCCCCCTTCAGGGGCCCCGCCCCCTTCAGGGGCCCAGCCCGCCCCGTCCAGGGGCCAGGCTCCCGCCCGACTCACGCACCCCCGACGGCCCGGCGTTCCTGCTTATGAAGCGGGACGACGGTGTTCCGTTTGGGTCGACCAACCCCTTCGCCATAAGGCGTTGGATACACTCGACCTGTGGCGGGGACGTGGGAAAGGCCAGGGTGATCCGGTCAGGAGCTCTCCTGATCCAGACCATGTCTGGAGAGCAGAACGTCCGGCTGCTGGCAACCACGTCGTTCATCGGTGTAGCGGTGAACGTCGAGGCCCCCATCCACCTAAACTCGGTGGAGGGCCTCATGTGGTGCCCTGAGGTGGCTAGCCTCTCTGAGGAGGAGATCCTCTTTGAGCTCGAGCCGCAGGGCGTAGTGGAGGTGGTGCGGCTCAGGCCCCAGAGGCAAGAGCAGCCCAACCCACTGGTACGCCTGAGGTTCGGCAGCCTAGCACTGCCCAGCCAGGTGTACTGCGGCTACCTTCGGGTAGACGTACGCCCCTGGATCCGCCCCCCCCGGCAGTGCCGAAAGTGTTGGCGATTCGGCCACACCGACGGCGTCTGCCAGGCACACAGCCACACGTGTGGTCGGTGTGCCGGGCAACACCCGACAGACGGGTGCACCGCCGCAGCTAAGTGCTGCGCCGGATGCGGCGACGCCCACGCCGCCTGGTATCGGCGCTGCCCGGTTCAGGTGGCGTTCGTGGAGAAGGAGAACGGACACCGACAGAGGCCCGCTTCCCCCCCGACGCTCTCCCCAAACTTGAGCCCCGCCGCCTGGCCGCCGCTGGCCAAGCACCCGCCCCACCGGACCACCGGTCCGCAAGCCCCGCCCCAGGCAACCCCATACCAGCAGGCTGCCCAGCCAGACCTGCCCCAACCCCGACCCGCCAGGTACGGCTACCCGCCCATGCCCGACCTGCCCCGCCGCTCAGCCGAGTCCACCCCGGCTCCCTCGGACGGACCCTCCCCTCGCCGGGAGACCACCCGTCGTTCTCTGGAACTGTCGTCCGACGACGAGTCCCTCCTGCGGACCGCCGCCCTGAAGGCCGGCCAGAACCAGCGCTCCCGCCCCTCCTCCCTCTCCCGCCCCTCCTCCCACTCCCGTCCCTCCTCCCACTCCCGCCCCTCCTCCCGACCCCGCCCCTCCTCCCCCTCCTCCCTCTCCCGCCCCTCCTCCCACTCCCGCCCCTCCTCCCACTCCCGCCCCTCCTCCCGACCCCGCCCCTCCTCCCACTCCCGCCCCTCCTCCCACTCCCGCCCCCGGGCCACTGAGGAGAGCCCGACCCCCTCCCCGCCAGCCCGGTCCCGGTCACGGTCGAAGCCCCGCATACCCAGGCACACCCGAGCGACCGCAGGGCGCGGCCCGGACAGCAGCGACTAAAAATGAATAATAACCAGCCAGAATTTGTCCTCCAATGGAATGTTAGATCTTTAATATCCCATTGGGGGCAATTCAAACATTACGTCTTAAATAATAATCCGTTAGTAGCCGCTGTCCAGGAAACCCATTTTATTGACGCCGACTTTAACAATTATACTCTTAAAATCTACGGTTATAGCCTTTATACAAACAACGTAAATGCATCACCGCGCCGAGGCGGCTCGGCTTTGCTTATTTCAAACCAACTTTTGCATCATCAAATCGACCTTCAAACAACCTTAGACGCAGTCGGCGTTAATATTAAAATCGCTCAGCTAGAAATAACTCTCATCTCAATTTATTTCCGTCCTACGGAGGACATAGACATTGATTCTTTTTCTCAGCTTATTACAAATATTAACACCCCATGTCTGATTATGGGCGATTTCAACGCGCATAGTCGGGCGTGGGGCTGCTTTCGGAACTCTCTTCGAGGCCAAATTATGCTGGACCTACTGGACCGGCATAATTTGGTCTTCCTTAACGACCAATCGCCCACACACGTACACCACTCAGGAGGCGAGGTGACTTACAGCGCCATCGATCTCGCCTTCGCCACACCACGCATCGCGACTCTTTTTACATTTAACGCACAATCTGACCCTCTTTTTAGCGATCATTTCCCAATTCACTTAGAACTCCAAGTCCCTTCAGGACAGACAAATTTTTACTCTCTGCCTAGATGGAACCTTCGCAAAGCCGACTGGTCCTCCTTTCAAAAACACATTGACACTAGTCACCCCGCAGACTCCCAGACCGACATTAACACATTTTTAAACACTATTCTCGCATCAGCACACCAGCACATCCCACACACACGCACACACACACAACACCACCCGAGGCAGCGTACTGCCCCGTGGTGGAACACAGAATGCCAAAGAGCTGTTGCCCTCCGGAAAAGAGCATTTCGAAAATTTCAATCTTGTATAACTGCAGAAAACGAGCACGAAGTACGGAAAACCCGCTCTTTGGCTAAAACAATCATTGACAAAGCAAAAAAAGAATCTTGGCAGGAATTCTCATCTACCTTTAATCGATTTACCTCCCTCTCAAAAATTTGGACATTAATTAAATCGTTTTCAAATAAAAGACCACCGCCATACAAAATCCCACACTTACAAATACACAACACATCTTACACGCTTCCCCTAGAGGTGGCGACACAATTTGCACAACACTACGCTAGCATATCATCAACCCAACAATGTACACCAACTTTTACTAACCAACTTAACGATCAATTTCAATCTATTAGCTTTGACTCTAATAACGTAGAAATCTACAACTCTCCTTTTACCAACTCCGAGTTAACGTATGCTATCGGTAAATGTGGTAAAACTTCTGTAGGGCCAGATCAAATTGATTACTCTTTCTTTAAAAACTTGACAGAGACTGGTCTCACCAACTTACTAACAGCCTTCAACACCATGTGGTTTGATGGCACTTTCCCTGAATCTTGGCATAATAGTACGCTAATTCCTATAATTAAACCTCGCAAACCCAAATCTTCTCCCGCTAGCTATCGCCCTATTTCTCTAACCAGTTGTGCATGTAAACTATTCGAACGCATGGTTAATGGACGCATCAGGACATACATTGAATCAAATAATTTACTTTCCCCACACCAAAGTGGTTTTCGACCTGGTCGCTCCACTGCGGACAATTTAGTTGGTCTAATCGACTCTGTCCAGCGCGGCTTTCGAGGGAGAGAGGTCACAGTTGCCCTCTTTCTTGATTTGAGAGCTGCGTTTGACAGAGTCAACAAAACCGCACTTCTAGTAAAGGTCCATAAGGCCGGAATTCGAGGTCGACTCGCCAAATTTATCCAAAACTTTTTAGAAAATAGAACTTTTAATGTAAGGTGCGGCAACACATATTCTCCAAATCAAAATCAGGACCACGGAGTCCCACAGGGATCGGTCCTCTCCCCGACCCTATTTTTAATTATGATTAACGACATCTTCAGTAATATTAATAAGATCGACAAAGGTCTCAAATTTTCAATGTACGCTGATGACCTGGCGGTGTGGTTCTCGCACCCGAGTGTCGATCAAGCCAGCAAAATGTTACAACTAGTACTCATTGATATAAAAGTATGGTGCGACCAATGGGGTCTGGAAATTTCTCCAAGTAAATCTGCATCTCTAATTTTTTCAAAGAAACCTGCATATGTGGAACCCTACATTCCATTAAAATATAAAAATCAAACTATCCCTTTCGTCAAATCATTCAAGTATCTGGGAATAACGCTAGACACACGTCTCTCGTTCATCCCACACTTCAACGATTTAGTGCAGAGATGTACGCGACGAATTAATATTATGAAGTCATTGGCTGGTCGAGAGTGGGGCGCAGATCGGGCCACTCTCCTCCAACTATATACTTCCCTGATACGCCCAGTACTGGATTATAACGCATTCTTATTTGATGACATATGTTCCAAACAAATTAAAAAATTGCAAACTGTCCAAAACGCTGCCTTGCGCATCGTGACTGGAGCCTGCCGCACCACCAACACCACAAACTTACACATCGACACTAACATTCCCACACTCTGCCGCCGACGCAAATTCACACTACTTAGATTCTACGCCAGAGCAAGTTCACACCCCACACGCCCAACATTCCACATTTTAAATCACCCCGCACCCACTAGACGACAAACACTACTACAAAAACGACACCCGCTTATCAGTCACAGAATCAGACAAACACTCACACTATTCAACATCGCTCACATTACCACAATGCCAACGCCACCACTCACACCTCACTGGCTCGACACAACACCAGACACACACCGCCTCTTCACACACAACAAAAACACAGTCACCGCGTCAGAAACACTCTCACTCTTCCACGAACACAAATCACAACACAACACATACACATACATATACACAGACGGTTCACGGGGCGAAGGCCGAACCGGTGGTGCATTCTACACAAACACAGTTAGCAATAACTTTAGACTTCCCGACATAAATAGCGTATACACAGCGGAATTGTCAGCCATTTTATTAGCATTAATATACGTCAGAAAAGAAAAACTTAAGGAAGTAGTCATTTGCACAGACTCGTCCGCCTCGCTCACGGCTATTTCTTCGATTAGTGAATGTAGAAACCCGATAGTATTTAAAATCAGACAACTAATCAAGTATTTAAACAGTAAAAACAATAGTATTAAATTCCTCTGGATCCCAGGACACGCAGGTATCCCGGGAAACGAGGAAGCCGACAGACTTGCGAAATTGAGCCTAGAATTACCTTCAGTAAACCAACTTCCAAGCCCAGTATCAGACGTGTTAAATTATATTAATTCTCAACTTAGCGTACTGCGCCAGAGCGAGTGGGACGCCGCTCCGCATTTTCATCTTTATCCAATTAAGCCAAAAGTCCAACATTTTATATCTAGTCACCAGAATTGTAGAGAGAAGGAGGTAATTTTGGCGCGCCTCCGTCTCGGTCATACAAAAATTACTCATTATTATATTATGGAGAATCTCCCGCCACCAAATTGCCAACATTGCCCAGGTTATCCGCGCTACACAATCAAGCACTTACTTATTACTTGCCCAGTACACAACGATAAACGACAGAACATTATTAATTACACACAACAAAATGGCATCACATTAAATCTTCAAACACTGTTAGGTGATAGTTATCCTGAATTGATAGGTCTCCTCTTAGATTATCTCTACCAAACACGTTTAGCTAATCAAATATAACAGGGGTTTTTGGCCTTGCGCATTTTTGGCCCACCGCGCAGGTTTTTTCCCCTTTGCCTTAGACGCTGGGTTTTTTATTATTCAGGACTTTTCGCCCAGCTAAATACACCCCACAACCAGGTCTCGCCGAGGCGCCGGAGCCAGGGAGACTGGCAACAGTCTCCCGTTGTGGCAATGACGGCACCGCCACGGCTCCATCAACACTGACACTGTACAAGTGTATTGTAATAAAAATATGTATGCATGTGTGTCTCGTGTTTGACTTATTTTTGACTTTGAACGAAATACTTAACGTAATGCTAGATATTATTTTTGACCTTGAACGAAATACTTAACGTAATGCTAGATATTATATTTGACCTTGAACGAAATACTTAACGTAATGTTAGATATTATATTTGCTCTGAACAAATAATTTTTCCGGGTACAAATAAACCGGTTAACGTAACTAGTAACGTAAAATAGCTGCCCTAGTCCCTAGTTTGTCCCGGGTCACATAAACCGGATAACGTAACTCTTTTCCTGGCAAATTGCCAGATGTCACTCCCCACCCGGAATATGGCTATAGGCCGGTCCGGGAAAAAAAAAAAAAAAAAAAAAAAAAAAAAAAAACCGGCCGGCGCCGGGAACACGTGTGCAACGTGACGTCAGGCGACCGGCCATCCCGTCGCCATGGTGATCGGGCGGTGGCGCCTGCGCAGAGCCAGCGCAGAGCCGGAGCCAGCATTCCCGTCATCTTACAACAAATGATCAAAACGAAATCGCTAATTATCATGAATTCTTCCTTTCAGAAGTGAATATGACTGAAAATATGAATGGACTAATGCATCTAGTTTTCATTGCAATAAGCTATTATTCCTGAAAACCATGTCGTTGAAAAATATGACCGTTTCCCGAATCAGCCACTTCCGGGATTCGAGCAAGATGGCGGCGCACAAACACCCCAGCCGTCTGGCAACACCAGAGCTAGTTTAACCCTATTTGTAACAGGCTCCTGGCTACCCCACAGGGGGGCGGATTCCGCCCCCCGGATATCTCGAGATCTACCCGTCCGATTTTCAAAAATGAAACGGTGTTTGGTTCCTCTCAACACGATCTACATTTATAAATCATAATAAAAATCTAAATTTTGGATAGGGGGGCAACAGGGGGGCAAAAACGACAAATTTTAGTGGTATTTTTGATTCAACATAGCTTTCATGTTTATAGACCGATTTTAACACAACTAATAGGAAACGATAGAGATTGAATCGGAAATTGATATATGACGGTCACGTTTGAAAATTCAAAAATCATAGGCGTGTGCAGGTCATTCAATATGGGGGTGAAGTAAATGCGTAATAAAACCATTTTTGGATGTTGTTTTTTTGATAAATGAAATTGTATGTGATTGAGACATTAGAAAAAACAGTTATAAATCATATTTTTTTGCCATAGGCGGTACCAGGTTAGAGAAAAAGGGGGGTAAAATTGGGAAAAATATTAACCGCAGACAAGTTGCTATTCAGCACTATAAATATGTTACTGATCATAGATAGTTCCTTTTTGCATGTTGTACTTCATCATAGGCGTTTCCAGGATGCAAACTAGGGCGGCGCAAGACCTTTTGATAAGTATATTATCCGCTATTATGATACTAACTAGTCAACAGTGACTATTTCACTTACAACTTCAATTAACATTGCTTACCCCCTTTTTACCGTACCTGGACTCGCCTATTATCTTATAATCGTTCGTAGAGTAGCCTGTGGTGCGTGTTTCATCCGAAAACTGCAGTATGTTATGTCATTGTACGCCCATGCCTCTTAGTTTCCTTGCAATACTATGACCCCTTTCTTCCATTCCTGAGCGCGCCTCTGCAAAAAAAAATGACTTTATTCCCTTTTCTGGTCTCATATGTGCATATATTATTATAAGCTAAACGTGTATTGCGCCGTTATCGCTGGCATATCGTCATCACCATGCCAGTCACCCCCTTTTCATGTTCCTGAACACGCCCCTGAAACTCTATATGTAATAAATTATGCAAATAATGGAAGCAGAAGCTATCTTTTACATCTTGATAGCTATAAATGCCCCTTACATTGCTCTATTGGCTTCCCGCCAAGCATTGAATACTTCCTGGAAACCCCCTTTTTCAAGCCCCTGAAACTGCCTCTGCCATGCAATTTTGTATGATATTTCATTAACATCATCTAATTTGCACTTTTTGCAATCACGGTAAGCCGATGTAACTCCTTCATACTTGATGCAGTTAGGAAGAAACCGTGAAGATCGCATTTCCGTATTTTCGCCAAATGTCGCCTCCGAACCCACCCAAAACTGTGCCCTGGAACCGCCTCTGTTCAAGTTAAGAACTCAAAATTTTGACTCCAAATGCGGAGTTCAATTCTATGAAAAGTCCCCAAATTTAATGGGCCTGCTCTCAGCCGTTCTGGATATATCCTTAAAAAACATGAGGGGGGCGGAATCCGCCCCCCTGTTACAAATAGGGTTAAGATGAAATTATTAATTTGAATTAATCTATGGTGTTACCATTAAAATGTAATTTCCAGAAAAATGCATTAATTCATAAAGTTGCGATTGATACCAAAAATCACCTGGAAAAGCCGTGTTCTTAAGAGCTATAGACCCATTTACACCAAATGCCCCAATCGCCCCAATCGCCCCAAACGCCCCAAACGCCCCAATCGCCCCAAACGCAAAACCCTTCGTGAAAACGGCTATTAGAGCTTTCGATTGCCTCCTTGCGCCTCTCGCTGCGGTTATTGGATCGGAAGATCACGAGGGGAGAGGTGTGTTTGGCTGAATACCCCAGTGGAGTGCAGGATAATTAGGAAAAAAACAACCCCCGCCACCAGTGAAAGACTGTTTTGCACAGAGGACCCAACGCCAACCCTCCCCCCGTAGTGAGGACCCAACGCCAACCTCCCGCTGACGACCCGATGTCACCTCCCCCCCCCCCCCCTAACCGCTCAAAGACTCTTCGTGCTGACGACCCGACGCTACCCCGATGCCCGATCCCATTACCGAATATAGCCTATACCCTTCAGGTGCGTGCACATTTTTAGACTCGGGATCCTCCGACATGAAGGAACGTCGATGTGAACGCGTGAAACTCAGTTCAACGAACACATCAGGAAGCACTCTCCGTTGCAATATCACTGCAGGCGCTCGAAGATACCGCGCACATGCAGTGTTTGTACAAGTGTTTTACACATTACTCGCCTGAACCTCTTTCCGGAAATACCGGCAGTGGCGACTGCAGTGGCGACTGCAAATATGGTGCGCCAATGCGCTGAGATGGGTTATCGACTTGTGATACACCCACTTTGAGGCAGTTCGGCAGTCTCGGTTTACGACTTAAACGCGTAATGTGGCTAACCGCTGACTAGGCCGCTGACTAGGCCGCCCGCCGGGTGGCGCGCTAGACGGGCGACCCCCAGCCGCTCCGCACTGTTTTCGGTTTTACTCGGGGAATTAGACACCGGCTTCGTGAAATTTAGTGTCTACGTGTTCGTTATCTTCGAGTTCATCTGCGTGCTACACCGCAAAGACTGTGAGTTGCGTCTTCGACTTATTATCTACCTTAGAAGATTTGCGATTTTGAAACCTGTGTGAAAAACCAAGCCGGAAGACAGAAACCTGGGAAGTGTCTGTGTCAGCAAAAGTGTGTGAACGCTTCAAGTTTTCAGTCAAATATGTGTCTTTTTTCTCTATGGTGCGGCAGTGATATTACGTGCTTGAATATTGCATTTTTTCAAGAGTCCTGCGTTTATTTTCTAGAACTACTTCTTTTCCAACGTATACTAACGCGGCAGTGCAGATGAACACCACTAGCCTGGCCGTCGTCATGGCAACCCCCCTTGACCAGGGGATACCCGCCGCAGTGCCGCCCGGCTAAAGTCAACAAATGCCAGGCGGCCAAACGGTCACCGGGGCACGTTCCCGGCAGCCGGCGCGGCGGGGAGCCCGGGGCGGGTGGCGGGCCCGCCGAGCGAGGAAGAGAGAGAGCAGCGACCAGCCGACTGCTCCCGGCACTGGGGACCCCGATGGGCCCTGTCGTGTAGTTTGCCAACAACCATCCGTCACCACGACAGGGTCAGTGACGCAAGACAGAGACGACCCGCTGACGCCTGCTACTCCGTCAGACACAGCGGCGGCAGCGGCGGCGGCCGCCGACCCACCCGACGCGGCTACCAGCGAGCGGCCGTGGCCGGCGCTCGCTGCAACCGACCGACACACCGGCCAGACCCGGCAAGCAGCGAGTCGGCCCACATCTCACACCGAGACTACGAGGCCTGCTCACACTCTCGCGATCGGCCATGCGAATGTCCGGTCGCTGATCCCGAAAATGGACTGCGTTAGTCTGACAGTGCGTGATCACGACCTTGACGTGATGTGTATCACAGAGACGTGGCTGACAGATCGTGTCACGGACAGGATATTAGTGTTTCCCGGTTACAGGCTGGTGCGCAGGGACCGGCCGACCCGGCGGTGCCAGAATCGTGCTGTGACAGCGAGCCGTGGTGGTGGTGTCGCGATATTGTGCCGGAAACGCCTGAACTGCGCCGTCCTACCCATCTCCAGCGCCAGTGAAGCCTGCGAGTCGCTGTGGGTGTCGGTGAGCGGCGGTGGGCGGCGCTCGGCCACCGTGGGCGTTGTCTACCGTCCCCCGTCTCAGCCGATATTAGGAGGCCGCGATGAGATACACGACCAACTTCGCGCAGCTGTCGCCACTGGTAGACCCGTCTTTTGTCTTGGTGATTTTAAAATCGACCTTCTGCGTCCTCAAACTCCCACTGTGCGCCGCTATATTTCAATTTTAAATGATTTGAACCTTTGTCAACTTGTTGTCACTCCCACCCATCTGGAACCGACCGCCACACTCCTTGACCATATAATCACCAGTATGCCGGATCTGGAGAGCGCCGTCTATTGACGCGGAACCAGAGCCTGCTGCGCGCCTCTGCCTGGGCAGGCGCGCTCTCCCCCGGCCTGCCACACACGCCCGGCCTCGCCAGCGTGAGCCTCGCGGCCAGTGCCAGCCCGGAGCCTCCAACCAGCAGTGCTCACCTGATCGACCTTTTGGACATGGAAGCATCGACTGGCCAACCAAGCTCACCTCGGCCTAAAAATCCATTGTCAGAGTTTAGAGCAATGTACGTGCAAATGCGGGTCCAAATGTGGTCATTAGAAATGCAAGAGGATCGCGACCCTATGTCGGACCCCGAATTAGCCCGCTACCTGACAGGAAAGATAGGATAGGATAATAGGACAGATACCTGCATTGTCGTGTTCGTCTGTTGTCATGTATATTGTATAGGCTTCTACATTGTGCTTGACATAGCGAATAACTTGAATGCACTGATGAGTGAAATATACTAATTTCTTCAAATAAAAAAAAAATCCTCACAAAATCAACATTTTCAAAGATGTTAGAAAAACCGGAATATATGTGAGAGAACTGAGCATGGATAATGATTATACCAAATTTCAAAACCATATCTTCGTTTTTGACTGAGTGATGGGACTTAAGTGTAAGAAATTCATGACGTCATTTTTTAAGTAACTTTTTGGGACTTTTTTGACCAGATATGAATAAATAATTACTTATTCTGTATTTATGAGACCAAACTAGTCTAGGAACATGTCTTTTTATTTATCAATTTATTTATCATTTATCAATTTCTCATTTTGAGGTTTTCTGACAGCAAAATCGCTGCTCTGGACGTGGTCGATCGAGGTCATTCACTTGACCTGGAAGGTCACTCGTTGACCCGACATCTACAAATTACATACCGTTAGATTCCAAACATGACAGCAACATGTTGGTTCCCACTGCGTTGCTCTATGTTGCTTGGTGTGGAATTTAACAGGGGGGTTGTTTTCGGACCCCCCCCCCCCCCCGTCGGGCGAAGGTTAAGGTAAAACAGTGGACTAGTCGGATTTGCGTGAAAATTGGCACACTGGAGCATGAACTCCTTATCACGCTCATAAAATCTTTGAGTCGCACATTTAAAATGTTTTCCTTATCACACATGGCCTCCTTATCACTCTCATAAAAAATTTTGAGTCGCACATTCAAAATCCTATTTAAAACCTATTTGACCTGCTCTAAATCCTTTGGTTTTGAATGTGCGACTCTAAGATTTGATGAGCGTGATAAAGAGGTCATACTCTATCAGTGTGCCAATTTGCAATGCCAATTTGTGCCAATTTTGATCATGACTGGTGATTTTAACATTCCCGAACTGGCATGGCATGCAGATGGTCCGGTGCTCACCAGACGGACTAGCCGAGCCATCCAGTTCCTGGACCTTGTTGACGCCTGTGGCTTGGAGCAGTCTGTGCTCGCGCCTACTCGCGGTGGCGCCACACTGGACCTGGTCATGCCCTGTGGCGGTGATATTGAGACCAGTGTGAGGCCGAGGGAGTTTGAATCGGATCACTGTGAAGCCGTGTCTCGCTTCTCGGCGCGTATACCCTGTCTACACTCTACCCTCAGTGTCCCGAACGCGAGCCTATAACTACAGCAGAGCAGACTTTGACGGCCTGCGCATTGCCCTAAGGAGCATACCTTGGAGCTGTCTACTAGATACAGATGTCGATGGTGCTACAGAGCTGTTTTATCCTCTCGTTCATGCTGCTGTTCCTGTTATTTCCTGTGACCGCCGATTTCCCCCATGGTTTGATCGCGACATGCGATGTGCCTTTCGGCTAAAGAATAGCGCACATCGTGCAAAAAAACTCTCGCCCTCTCCTGATAACGATCTCATGCCAGATCCGCTTTCAAACGCCTGCAAACGCAAAGTACCGTGCATATCTGCTCAGCCTTGTAAGTGACTTTCGAGACAATCCCAAACGGCTGTGGTGATATATCATGTCACTGAAATCCTCGCAGCCCGCTCTGACCACACTCCTTGACCAAGGCCGCTCCTACTCCAACCAGGTTGACTGCGCTAACCTGTTTAACAGGTCATTCAGTTCAAAATTATCGGATCCTCACGTAGCTGACCTTCCAGAGGCCCAAGTGCTTCACACTTCCAGCCTCAGCACGTTCACCCTGCCACCAGGCAAAGTTGAAAACTTGCTGCTGTGTATTGGGCAGGACAAGGCGTGCGGCCCAGATGGACTCAGTGCCCGGATACTCAAGGAATGTGCGCACGAGTTGGCTGTTCCAATCAATATCCTTTGCAAACTCTCCTTAACCCAGTGGGTTTTTCCCATCGCCTGGAAAGAGGCCAACATTATTTCGGTCCACAAAAAAGGGAACACAAAATGCGCAGATAACTACAGGGGGATCTCACTACTTCCTCTGTGTTAAAAAAAAAATATTAGAGAAAGTCGTTTTCGACTGCCTCCTGTACCACTGCCAGCCAGCTCTTCCGCAACGGCAGCATGGTTTCCTACCCAGACGATCTTGCATGTCCAACCTCAGCAACTTTCTCACGCACGGCTGGGACTGGATTCAACAGGGCGCGCAGACAGGTGCTGTCTATACGGATTACTCCTCGGCCTTTACTAGTGTAAATCATGCTCTCTTACTTCGTAAGCTTAACCCTCGCCCTACGGGAGCTTTTTCACCTTCGCCCTACGGGAGGGGGCCTGACAGGCCCCCCTGTTAACTTCCAAATCAAGCAACTTAGAGCAATGCGGTAAGAACCAGCATGTTGCCTGTCATGAGAGGAATCTAACAGTATGCGATTTTTAGGTTTCAGGTCAACGGGTGACCTTCCAGGTCAAGTGAATGACCTCGGATTTACCACGTCCAGAACAGCGATTTTGCTCTTCAGAAAACCTCAAATTAGACATTGATAAATGTAAATAAAAAGGCATGTTCCTAGAACAGTTTTGCTAAAAAAAAGTAATTATTTGTTCGTATCTTGTCAACAAAAAGATATTGCTTTGAAATTTGGTATGAGTATTGTCCATGCTCAGTTCTCTTATATTTATTGCGGTGTTTCTGACATCTTTGAAAATTTTGATTTTGTGGGGATTTTCCCCCCAATTTTTTCTTCTTCTCATTTTAGGCGTGGAAAACCAAAAATTTTGAAAATCAGAGATCACCATTGTAAAGAGAATGTCATTTTGCATCTTTGGTGAATTTCGTTTGCAATTTGCTTTAAAACTCTGTTTTCTACCATTTTTCAAATATTTCTCATTTTTAACCAACATGACGTCATTAAAACATGATTATCTCCCAAGCCGCTTAACCAATTTCAATTAAATTTTAACAGCATACGTACAATTGTTGTAAACTCAGCTACCAAAAATTGCAGCGAGATACACTGCATATGTAAAAAGTTATTCAAGAAAAACCTCAGGGGGGCTGTCAGCCCCCCCCCCCCCCTCCCCGTAGGGCGAGGGTTAAAACGTCATTTAATGTCACGGGTCGCGCGTACTCTTGGATTGAGACCTACCTCAGTGGCCGCAGACAGCGAGTGGTGCAGAATGGCAAGCTGTCCGATTGGGTGCCTGTCGTCTCTAGGGTGCCTGAGGGCAGTATATGTGGACCGCTGCTTTTTATTTGTTTTACCTCGGACATCGACTGCATTGTACGTACTAACTGTATCATGTACGCTGACGATATTAAGCTGTATCACCGCGTGAATTGTACCGCCGACGCTGACGCTCTTCATGCTGACCTAAACCGCCTTGCTGCATGGTCTCGTGTCTGGCGTCTGAAGCTTAACCCGTCAAAGTGTAACGTCATCTCATTTGCTTTACGCAAATCGCCTATCATGTATGACTATTCACTGAATGGTACCGTCTTGGAGCGCCGCTGTGAAACGCGCGACTTAGGTGTCGTTCTCGACGCAAAACCTAACCTTTGCATCTCACATGGACTCTGCTGTGTCCAAGGCGAATCGGATGCTGGGTCTGCTTATCCGCAGCATGCAGCTGCCGCGATTCCGGCGAAACTCGCGTTTGGACCATCAGGCCCTGATTTGCGCTTATAACGCACATGTAGGGTCTCTGCTCGAGTACGGCAGTGTAATATGGGCAGGTGCAGCTGTCACCCATCTAAAGCGTCTCGAGCGTGTCCAGTACAAGTTGTTTGAGGTGGCTAGCCTTCAGGTCAGACCGACCCTGTACTGGCACTATGAGGCGTTTTAGCTCATTTTTACATGTGTTCTATGAAAGCGAGACTTATCCAGCATGACATTATGTTTTTACACAATGTATATCAAGGCCGCATTGAGTGTCCTCATCTCGTGTCGACATTCCGCCTGTCCGTGCCGCCGCGGCCAACTCGCAGCTTCTCCCTTTGGGCCATCCCTTTTGCCAGAGTAAATACCGTCCTTCGTAGCCTTCTCTCGACGACCTCCGCCACCAGCTCACGCACGTTCTGTCGCATGACCGACCAACCTTCGCACTTGGAGACCTCAACTTCGACCTTCTTCACCCTGAGAAGCCAGGTGTATCGTCCTACGCACAGCAGCTTAGCGACCTGTCGTTAACTCAGCTGATCACGGAGCCGACCCGGCCTGGTCCGAGACCTACGCTGATCGACCACGTGACAACAAACCGACCGGACCTGACATCAGCCGCCCGAGTGACGCCGTGCAACATCAGCGACCACGACCTTATCACTGTGGCCGTCACCGATATCAAGGCACGTCGCAGTCCCGACATCATCACCGTGAGGTCCACACAACGCGTCAACAAGGACGCCCTCTGTCTCGACCTCCTCCAAGCCGACTGGAAACAGGTCTATGAAGCAGCTGACTCCACCACCGACATGTGGAACAGCTTCATCGCTGTATGGGATCCGATCATAAATCAGCACATGCCTATGCGGACCATCAAGGTGAAACACAGACCGTGTCCATGGCTGGATGACGATTCGGTGCGGGAGGCCATGGCAGCTCGGGACCAGGCACGGACTGACAAGGACCTCATTCCATGTGACGCCACCGAAAGAGAGTTCCGTGAAAGTCGGAACGCCGTAAAGGTTGCCATCAACCGCGCGTGCACCTCTTACTACGCGTCTACCTACAAGCACTCCCGTCCAAAGACCTGGAAAAACATCAGGCAGTTCCTGGTCTCGTCTGGGAAGGCGCAGCCGAGGACAGCCAGTGCAGCACCGGCGGATCCTGAGTGGCCGGACCGACTGAATCGGTTCTTCACGTCAGTCAGCTCCGACGTGGCGCACGCGCTGGCGGAGAGCGACGCTGGAGAGACGCTGTCGCCCCGCCCACCCCGTGTGTGTGCCGGGTCGTTTGTGCCGTATCCTGCGACCCTTCCGGAACTCTCGGCAGCGCTGAAGCGCATGGGTATGTCTCGCGCCTGCGGCCCTGACGGCATAACCGTCCATATGCTGAGAATGACCTTTCCAGTGGTGGGACCGCACTTGCTGAGGCTCGTAAATTCCTGTATCATGAATTGTGACATGCCCGACCAGTGGAAGGCTGCTACCGTTACGGCTCTCCATAAAAAGGGTGAAACTACGGACCCCAACAACTATCGCCCGATTTCTGTTCTCCCTGTTGTGGCGAAGTTGTGTGAGCGTGTGGTCTGCACCCAATTGATGGATTACCTGACGACCCACCATATACTGTGTCCTCAGCAGTACGGTTTCCGGCCGGGACTGTCCACAGAGGCGGCCCTGCTCGACACTGTCACGTATGCAACAGACAACATTGATAAAGGCATGATGACGTCACTCGTCACAACTGACACGTCTAAGGCCTTTGACAGTGTCGAGCATGGTCGTCTCCTGGACAAGCTAGAGTGGTATGGTGTCCAGCGTGAATGGTTCGCGGCCTGGCTGCGGGGTCGTACCCAGACTGTGCGGGGTGGCTGTAGTGGTGCCCTGGAGGTGACGCACGGGGTGGTCCAGGGGTCCATTTTAGGGCCTGTACTGTTTTTACTCTTCACCAACGATTTGCCGCAGCATCTTCCATTCGGAAGGATCGTGATGTATGCGGACGATGCCCAGTTCATTGACGCTGACTTCCCATCAAATGTTCATGATCTGAAAAATCGTGTTGAAAGTTCTCTTGACATAGCTTTGAAGTGGTTCACACAGAACCGTCTAAAAATTAATCCGGCAAAAACAAAGATGCTCCTCCTGAGATCTCGCCGTCAAAAAGTCATCTCAGACTTCTCTGTTCATTTTGGTAATGATAAAATTTTGCCCTCACAAAGCGTCAAGGTGCTTGGTGTCGTCATCGACTCACATCTGACATGGAAATGTCACATTACGTCTGTTGTGCAGCGCTGCTACTGTGTACTGGTGGGTCTGGCGCGAATCAGACATAAGCTCCCAAAATGCATCAGACAGCTGTTGATAGAGGCACTCGTCTTCCCCCACATACGTTATTGTATAACGGTGTGGGGAAACTGTTCCGCAGCACAGAAGCTGCGTGTACAAAAGGGAATCAACTTCGGTGTCCGCATCGTGACCGGACTTGGCAGGCGTGACCATGTCAGTCCGTCATTGCGTGAACTGGAGTGGCCCAATGTTGATGAAATGATCACCGAACGCGATATTGCCACAATGCGCCACCTCACAACATCCACCAGTGCCTACGAACTATTGCGACAGCGATTGTTGCGGCGCGCCGATGTATCCGCTCGCCGCACGCGCGGCACTGAAGCCGGCCACTTCGAGCTGCCCCGCGTGCGGACAGAATTCGCCCGGCGCAGCTTTGTGTACCGAGCCACGAGCGCCTGGAACGACCTTACGCTGGAGGCTAGGCGATAGTCAATCGTGAATTTTACCGTAGATTGCGATCGGTGTCTGCGGCTGGGAGCGGCCTATGTTGCCACCTGCCACTCTTTTTGCCGCGTGTTCTGTTTTACCGTGTGTATTTTTCATCACTGTATGTTTTACTGTTTTTATCCTATTGTGTATTATTAATGTAATGACGTGGATTCCACAAAAGCCATATTATGGAGGTTCCGAAATACATATCTGTATCTGTATCTGTATCTGTATCTGTATCTCTGCCGTGTCCTAACACATACCAACTTCTTTCTTAGATCCTGTACGTCCGCTAATTTCTCCACTTCAACACGCTATTCCTTCCTGACCTGCGTTCGAAAGTTCGCGAGTCGTGGCGGCACGTATACGTGATCCGCTGCGTGTGAATGCGAACTATGTGCAATATTCTGTATTTATTTGTGCGCTTTGCCTGAACGTGATGTTATTTTGACAAACAGTGTGCTTGTTTTACTATGCGACTTAGTGTAGTGCACGTATGTAGTGCGACTATGCGACTATAGTATTAGTGGGCATAATGTCTGTTGGTGTTTCTTTATCAATAAACAATAAACAATAAACATGCAAATCCGAATAGTCCGCGAATGTGTTGCCGAATGTCAATGTCAGTGTGTCAATTTTCATGCAAATCAGAATAGTCCGCTGTTTAACCTTAACCTATCTGACCTGCTCTAAATCCTTTGATTTTGAATGTGCGACTCCTAAGATTTTATGAGCGTGATAAGGAGGTCATGATCTACCTGTTTGCCAATTTGCATGCAAACCCGAATAGTCCGCTGTTTGACCTTAAACATATGACCTGCTCTAAAGCCTTTGATTTTAAATTCGCAACTAAGATTGTATGAGAGTAATAAGGAGGTCATCGTCTAACATCATAACATCGTCATAGGGCGCTCCAGCTGGCCGCGGCTGCCTGGCCGCGGCTGGTGGCACAGATGGCTCTGGCGGCACGGACGGTGGCCTTGCTGCTCAGCCGAGCCGCCCACGGAGACGTCGGCGACTTGGGTGTGCCCAAGATGCTGTGGAAGCTGGGTCGGCTGAGCCACGTGGCCATCGCCACACCCGAACGCCCTATTCAGATTTGTGCTGGTGGCCGATGTCAGCGAGGCCGTGGCGCTGCCGGAGCACGGAGTCCACACCGTGTTCATCAACCTGGGCAACACCAAGCTAGAGCCGCTGCACCCGCTCGGGCCCGACGGTCTCATCACGAACTTCCTGGACAAAAACCCGTCGGGCGGCATGCACCACATCTATATCGAAGTGAACAACATCGCCGAGGCGGTGGCTTAGCTGCAGCGGCTGCAGGTGCGCTGTCTGAACGAGCCGCGACCCGGCATGCACGGCAAGCCGGTCGTCTTCCTCCGCCCCAAGGACAACGCTGGCGTGCTGGTGGAGCTGGAGGAGGCGTAGGTGGCTCTCTAATCGGTGGCGGGAGTTGTAGAGGGCGCGCCAGTCGGCTGGGTAGAAGTGGCAGCATGTGCGCTGTGGATTGAAGAGCTATCTGTGTAAGCCTGTAGCGGTGTGGATTTAGATGGGATTATGTGGACGACATATCTAATGTCCTTATAATAAGCTGTGTATGCTTTTATGTATAATCGGTAGAGTGGGCAGCGTCCCTATCATGTGCGACAACGTGTGTGTGTGTGTGTGGGGTGGGTGTTGTATGTGTGATTGCAAATACATGTGTCTCTCTCAACAGAGTGCCAATTTGCAGGCAAATCCTAATAGTCCGCTCTTTGATCTTAACCTTATCTGACCTGCTCTGAATCCTTTTATTTTGAATGTGCAATTCTAAGATTTTCTGAGCGTGATAAGGAGGTCATCTGTGGTCACCTGTGTGCCATGCCATGCCATGCCATGTGGTCACCTGTGTTCATGCAAATCCGAATAACTAGTCCACCGTTTGACCTTAACCCTATTTGTAACAGGGGGGAGGGCGGATTCCGCCCCCTTATGTTTTTCGCAGATATCTCCAGAACCACTGTGAGCAGGTCTATGAAATTTTGGGACTTTTCCCAATATCGATTGTCACATATGGAGTCAAATATTGTAATTCTTAAACTGAACAGAGGCGGTTCCAGGGCACGTTTCTGGGAGGGTTCGGCGGCGACATTTGGCGATAATACGGAAATGCGATCTTCACGGTTTCTTCCTAACTGCCTCAAGTATAAAGGAGTTACATCGGTTTACGGTGATTGAAACAAGTGCAAATTAGCTGATGTTAATGAAATATCCTAAAAATTGCATGGCAGAGGCGGTTTCAGGGTCTTGAAAAGGGAAGGTTTCTAGGAAGTATTCAATGCTTGACGGAAAGCCAATAGAGCGATGTAGGGGGCATTTATGGCTATAAAGATGTAAAGATAGATTATCTTTCCATTATTTCCATAATTTATTACATATAGAGTTGCAGGGGCGTGTTCAGGCCCATGAAAAAGTGGTTAACTGGCTTGATGATGACGATATCCCAGCGATTAGTGCGCAATAGACAGTTATTTTATTATTATGTATGCACATATGAGAACAGAGGAGGGAATGACGTCATTTTTTGCAGAGGCGCGCTCAGGAATCAAAGATAGGGGGTCATATTAGTGAAAGGAAACTTAAGATACATGGGCCTACAATGACATAAAATACTGCGTTTTCAGACGAAACATGCACCACAGGGTACTCTACGAACGATTATAAGATAATATGCGAGTCCAGGAAGGGTAAAAGGGTGGGGGGTAAGCAATGTGAATTGAAGTTGTAAGTGAAATAGTTACTGTTGACTAGTTAGTATCATAATAACGGATAATATACCTATCAAAAGGTCTTGCGCCTCCCCAGTTTGGATCCTGGATACGCCTATGATGAAGTACAACATGCAAACAGGAACTATCTACGATCAGTAACGTATTTATAGTGCTGGGTATCAAATTGCCTGCGGCTAATATTTTTGTCCTATATGACCTCCATTTTTCACTAAACTGGTACCGCCTATGGGCAAAAAATATGTTTTATAACTGTTTTGTCTAATGTAACAATAACACATCATTTCATTTATGAAAGAAGGAAAAACATTTAAAAAAAATAATACGCATTTACTTCACCCCCATATTGAGTGACCTGCAAACGCTTATGATTTTTGCATTTTCAAACGCCACCGCCACATATCAATCTCCAATTCAATATCTATTGATCCCCATTAGTTGCTTAAAAATCGGTCAATAAACATGAAAGCTATGTTGGATCAAAAATACCACTACAATTTGTAGTTTTTGCTCCCCTGTTGCCCCCCTATCAAAAATTTAGATTTGTTTATTAATTAGAACTGTAGATCGTGCTGAGGGGAACCAAACACCGTTTCATTTTTGAAAATCGGACGGGTAGATCTCGAGATCTCCGGGGGGCGGAATCCCCCCCCCCCTGTTACAAGTAGGGGTAGCCAGGTTGATAAACATGTCAGCTGTGTTGAATCACATATACCTTTAAAATGTGTAGTTTTTGCCCCCCTGTTGCCTCCCTATAAAACAGGAGCCTGTTACAAATAGTTTTAAACCTATCTAGCCTGCTCTAAATCCTTTTATTTTAAATGTGCGACTCTACGATTTCACCGGAATGATCACCGGAATGATCACTAGGTCGTAATATATCCCTGTACCAATTTTGAAGCCAATCTAAATAGTCCGTGAATGTGTTGCCGAATGTAAATATGAATGTGAGCCAATTTGACACGCGTCAACGCGATATGATGCGGTTGAAGTTGAAGTTTTTCACGTTGTTTGAAGTCTCAGTTATGGATTTATTATTTTTTGTTAATTAAGACAATGCTGATAATAGAAAACCAATCAAATTTGTGTTAATCTGAGAGGCATATATCTGTCCTTGTCAGAGCTTTGTTCCAGGTAAGAGTGTCAATGAACTATAAAGGATCATATTTTCTCAGGAGATATACTAAAATAATCTCCTATTCAGGCCCCAATGTCTATTCAGGCCCCAATCTCCTATTCAGGCCCCAGGGCGTGATGAAGCAGGTCTTGTCCTGGTCTTCTTTGCAGATGGGGATCTGGTGGTACCCCGACTTGCTGTCCAGCTTGGTGTAGTACCTCGCGCCGCTGCCGATGGACGCGACTGCGTCGTGCGGCGATCCGACAGGGTACGCCGGCCTCTTGACGAAGCGGTTGAGCTTGGCGAGGTCCACCGTCAGACGGCAGCCGGAGACAGTGCCGTCCGATGACCGCTTGGCAACTAGTACGATGGGGTGGCAACACTCGGTCGGATGCTCCACCGGTTCGATGATGCCCTTCTCCAGGAGGTCATCCAGCTGGCGCCGAATGTCCTCACGCCAGCAGAACGGGATACTGCGTGCTGTGGAGACAGCAGCTGGTCTGGTGTGTTCTGTCAGCTTGATGTCCATCGGTCCACCGGACATCTTCCGTAGAGTTGTGACATCGAAGACGCGTGGGAAGGCTTTCTTCATTGTCGCGAAGTGTTCCTTCCGCTCTTGAAGTGACGGCTGGGCACACTTGTCATCCCACGTCGGCTTCAGTGGGTGTGACTGCGATGTCTTCTGAGTAACGCCGCCAGGTGATCCAGGTGAGGACCCCTTGTGCCTGCGGGGTATCCTGCTTCTCACAGGTCTCGTCTTCTGGGCTGTGACTGGCTGAGATTGGCTGACTTGCGCTTCGATTTGAGAGATGACTGACCGGATCTGTTGCGGGAACTCCTTGTGCAGGATGCCCAGGTGAACGGCGTCGTGCCACGATAGCAGCGAGCTGTGCAGCTTCTTCACCACAGAGATCGTTACAGCCTTCTTGACGTCACCGAGCTGCAGTGTGACGTCACATGACCCCAGGCAGGGCAGCTCCCTGCCGTCCGCTGTGAACAGACTGCCAGAGGGAGGTGCCAGCTCCTTGACGCTGATGCCCACCAGCGTCGCCTCGTCCAGTGAGATCACCGACACCTCAGCACCGGTATCCGGTATCCACACAGTTTGCTGCTTGCGTCCGTCGGTGCGATGCAGTAGCAGCTGAACTTGTGGCGTGCGACAGGTCTGCAGACCCTGTATCATGCGGTCCGAGCCGCAACGTGCTGCTGAAGGTCGTGCAGGAGATGGTGCTGACGTTGCCCGCTTCTTCACAGTGACGAGAGACACTCGTCTGCTCCCGCCAGTCCGCTCGTAGGGACGGTCCGCGTCCGCTGCTGAAGGGCGGGAGCGACTAGCGCTGCGACCGCGGCAGACAGACGCGTAGTGGCCCACCTTGCCACAGGAGCGACAGGTCTGGCCGGTGGCTCTGCAGTCGCGAACGTCCCGGTGTGTTTCGCCACCGCAACGGGGGCACCTCTTCTCGACCGGCCGCTCCTTCGGGCGGCTGCGACCCCGCTGGTACTGGGAGATCTTCCCCAAGGTCAGCCTAGTCGAGTCGCGGATCGCTGAGCTGTTAGAAGCGGCGTTCTTCGACGCCCGGGCGATGTCTGCCGCCTTCTGTAGCGTGAGTTCAGGTTCCTCAAGCATGCGGCGGCGTGCCTCCTCGTCCCGCGTGCCGACGACGATGTGGTCCCGGAACCTGTTGTCTAGGCAGTGGTGACAGAAGTCGCAGAAGGAGGCGATCTCCTTCAGTCCGCAGAGGAAGTTGTCCCCGGTCTCACCTGGTTCTTGGACCCGCATAAAAAAAATCACGGCGGTCAATGATGACGTTGCGCTGACGTCGCAGGTGCGCTTGCATCGCCGTGATGATCGTGTCGATGTCAGCGTCCTCGGGGATTGGCAGGACATACCTCACCACCCTGGTCCAGTCGTCGTCGAGGAGGGCGAGCAGAGCAGCTTTCTGTTCCGCAGGTTGCAGCTTGCTAATTCCTGTCAGCAGCGTGTAGCCGGCAAACTTCTGTCGCCAGGACTCAAACTCCTTCAGCGATGCCGATTACGACAGCTGCGGCGCCGGCGTAGCTGACGCCGGTAGTCTCGGAGTAAGGTGAGAGCTGGCGGCTGGACGCGCATCGGCGGGGGTGGCGGCGGCCGCGCCGGCCACGGCAGGTCCGGCCCACATGCGCTCCATCATCACGGCCATGCGTTCCTCCCGAAGCTGTCCTTGGCGCTGAGCTTCCTGTGCCAACTGCATCTGCTGCGCCAGGAGTCAGGTGAGGAGCGCCACGTCCGCCGTCTTCTCCTCCGCCATGCCGAGTGCTGCTGGGTGCTGCGTAGATTATAGTACCGACCGCGCTATGTTGTGTCCGATACTGCTGCTGTGCACACGACGGGAGCTCGGAGTAGACTGTATTTGCCCTCTGACGGCAAACTCACAAATCGCCTCGGTAGGCGCGGTCACAGCCCGCGGCGGTGAAAGGTCACCGCCGGGGTCAGACAGGCGGCGGCGGCGGCGCCGGCCAAGACTGCCCCGGCCCACCGGGCGCACGGCACAACATAACACACGTGACCAACTGCTGGCTGCGGTGGAGCGGGTGCGGAATGGCGCCTTCCTGAAAGTCGTGTCTGCCGAGACCGGCACCCCCGTCCGGTCTATTCGGTGACGGAAAAACGACAACACCGTCTCAGGCAGTCGCGCTACAAGACTGTGTTCACAAAATGCTCTCCTGCGGGGCGACCATACACTGGTCTGCTCACGTCCTTAGTCGTTGAAGCCGACTCGCCCGCAGTGGGGATTACCTACTCCATCCCAACCCCCGGCCAAGTGACCCCCCCCCCCCGGCCAAGTCGCCCCGTCCCGGACTGACTTGGCTGGCATAGGCGTAGCCACCTTCTGAAAGTAGGTGGGGACGGAGGCACTTTGAAGTCGATTCTTTCCATGCAACGCCCATAGCCGTAATGCTAAAATCCGAAAGTTTTACTGGGGACTGATCCTCAGGGACCCCAGTGGTGGTTACGCCCCTGTTGGCCGCTTGAGTGACCTATACAAATGTGTAAATGCTACTAAAACGAACTGTTCTATCGTTCTATGCTTAATATGCCGGAACAACAAATACATTTGACACCTATTAGCATTGTGTAAGTGATCAAATGTTACCATGATTAAAACATAATATTATTTACAAACAAAAAAACGGCGAAGTGACCTATTCTCCCCATACTCCTCTCAGACGTTACGCATACAGTTAAAATAATTAGAACTTTGACTGGTCTTCCTTCGAGAACCTCACTGGCGCTCGATCGGCAGACCACCTCTACCACCACTGGACCCTCCAAAGGCAGCAGAGGGCCCTCTACAGATCGGCAGGGGCCTCTAAAGGCCGGCAGATAGCCATCTGCAGATCGACAGGGCCCTCTAAAGGCCGGTAGAGGGACCTCTACACCCACTCTACAGATCGGCAGAGCCCTCTAAAGGCCAGGCAGAGGGACCTCTACAGATTGGCTAGGACACCCTGCAGATCAACAGGGCTCGTAAAGTCTGGAAGAGGGCCCTCTACAGTCTATAGGTCAGCAGGGCCCTCTAAATGCCGACAGAGGCCATCTACATATGGCAGGGTGATCTACAGATCGGCAGGGTCCTCTGAGACCGGCAGAGGGCCCTCTCCAGATCGTTAGGGACCCTCTACAGATCGGCAGGGTCCTCTAAAGGCCGGCAGAGGGCCCTCTACAACCGGAAGGGCCCTCTAAATGTCGATAATCGGCCCTCTGCAGATCGACAGGGCCTTTTAAAAGCTGGTAGAGGGGCCCTATCCACACTGGCTGGGGCCCCTTTCTACGTATTTACATATACATGCCTTTAACAGACTAAGCAAGTGCCGTTATTTATTCGTGTTACGATTTTGTTCGGTTTGTGGACGTTCGTTTATGCGGTCGCCTGACACCATCCAAAACACTGGGCCTTCAAAACATCCAAAACACTGGGTCTTCGGCCCCAGGGGGCCCTCGCTCATATATGGTAACGGTTCACGGAAGAACCTGTCTCGAATTCAAACAAATATTAACTATGGGGCAAAAGTGATTTTCGGCGCAAAAAGTTTGATCATGTATCGGACCTGCTTGAGAATCTTGGGTTGGCTCGGCGCGGAGAACCTGGTCTTGTGCCGCACTTTGTGTTTGACACACAAAGTGCGCCCGTCTCGGCGAGCCTGAGGAGCTGGCCGCGGGTCTCGCCACTGTGGCTGAGATGCGCGAGGTGCGGAAGTGTCGGGCAGGACACACGCCAGGACTGCGACCTGTTTGTGCCCCGTTGCGCACTGAGATGGGGAAGCGGCGCTTCAGCTGTCGCGGTCCGGCACTGTACAAACTCGTTTCCCCCAGACTTGCTGGAGCTTCCCGTTCCGCCGTTTGCTCGCCGCCTAAGGCGACATCTGTCGGCCTCAATCTGCCGCGCCCGACTGACTATTAGCCGTTCCCGGGCCCGTATGTGATGTATGTGATGTGCTTCATCTTGACCTGTATGAATGTGTGAATGACTGTGTTGCGCATCCGCCTGATCATTTGACCTTCTTTTATCTTCCGACGAGAGGTGGTAACAGCCACATGCTTGTGTGAATCACTTTAATATACGTCTGAGTCTGAGTCTGAGTCAAACCGCAATTTTGTCAACATATTATATTTTCTTACGAACATATTACAAAATTCCGAGGAACATTTCTAGCAAAAAATCGCGTGTAAAAGTTGTGCAGAAGGAATGGATTGTCGAAATTTTCAAAATATTTAATAGTTTTACATGTTTCGCATAATAATCCTTCGTGAAAACGGCTATTATTTTCACTCTTCGATTTAGGACGACGTCAGTCAGCGCGCCTCCCTTACGTTAAGGGGGGAGGGGGGGGGGGGAGACCAGAGATGTCATATGTGTCATAAACTGAGCGGGCAGCGCCGTTATCGTAATTGTGTTACCATGGAGATCACGTTGTTTGTTTATGTCAGGGGAAATTATCAATTTGGTTTTACCTTTCTGGATTGATCAACGTTGTACAGTTTGACAGTTAGTACAGTTTTATCTTAAATACAGATAACAACTCACTTTCCACTCACAACAACGACAATGCAATCGCAAATACAATTTATTTCCTCTAGTCAGACGCAAGCTTGTGAAAACTCAATACAATTATCCTACTCCTATGTGAGACAGGTGCTGCTGATAAGTTTCAAATACAAAGTCACAATGGCATGGTCGTCACGGAATAGTTCACTAGCCCTTCAAGGGCTGACTGCAGACGGCTAATTATCTCCAAAACCTTTTCCGGCGCACTCCCTGCACCCTCGCGTCACCCGTCAAGGCGATATGGTCCGACACTCGAGGCGTCGCCCCGGGCTGGCGCTCCACCAGTGTCAGCGTTGATATGCTCCGACACTCGCGGCGGTCGCCCGGGCTGGCCGCTCCACCAGTGCAGCGTTGATATGGTCCGACACTCGAGGCGTCGCCCCGGGCTGGGCCGCTCCGCCAGTGCCAGCGTTGATATGGTCCGACACTCGAGGCGTCGCCCCGGGCTGGCCGCTCCACCAGTGCAAGCGTTGATATGGTCCGACACTCGAGGCGTCGCCCCGGGCTGGCCGCTCCACCAGTGCCAGCGTTGATATGGTCCGACACTCGAGGCGTCGCCCCCGGGCTGGCCGCTCCACCAGTGCAAGCGTTGATATGGTCCGACACTCGAGGCGTCGCCCCGGGCTGGCCGCTCCACCAGTGCCAGCGTTGAGCCCCCGCCACCGCTCGGTTACCTTTCACTGGGTCGGCGAGCCGTCCAGCACTGCTGGCTACTGGAGTCATCCTAGATTAGAACCTCCCTGTTAACCTCCCTGTAACCTTCCCTGTTAACCTCCCTGTTAATGACACCCGAGTCAGGAATCATTGGCAAGAAACACAACTCGCGATCGTGGGAAAGGGATGAGTGTTCGTGGGGGGGGGGGGGTGATATAAAATATCATGATGTGTAGCATCATGCTATTGATGTTTAGACTGATGAGTTGAGCAGAAACTCGTCTGTCGGGCAACATCGCCGTGTGTCGGCCGCTCCAGATGCCTCGGACGCCGAAGTCAGAAGGGCCGCTCCTCACTTCCGACTCCGCCTCCGTCACGGCCGGTAGCGGTGTGACCGTGCCGGTCACGGCCCTCTGCCTCGTCACATCCTGCGATTCTCCTGATCTCCATCAGTGGCCAGGACTCCTCGACCGCCC
>JAXIVJ010011974.1:0-41787 GCA_036785665.1 Chirona hameri | reverse complement strand
AGGTCAGTTTGCATCAGGTCAAAATTTGAAATTTATTAACCCTCGACCTACGGGAGTTTTTTCACCTTCGCCCTACGGGGGGTGGCCTGACAGCCCCCCCAGTTAACTTCCAAACCAAGCAACTTAGAGCAATGCGGTAAGAACCAGCATGTTGCCTGTCATGAGAGGAATCTAACAGTATGCGATTTTTAGGTTTCAGGTGAACGGGTGACCTTCCAGGTTAAGTGAATGACCTCGGATTTACCACGTCCAGAACAGCGATTTTGCTCTTCAGAAAACCTCAAAATTAGAAATGGATAAATGTGAATAAAAAGGCATGTTCCTAGACCAGTTTTGGCTCAGAAGCACAAACAGGTAATTATTTGTTCGTATCTTGTGACGTCATCAGTTTCTTACACTTTGGAAGCCATCACTCAGTCAAAAATTAAGATATGGCTTTGAAATTTGGTATGGGTATTGCGCATACTCAGTTCTCTCACATATATTCCGGTGTTTCTTAATATTTTTGAAAATTTTGATTTTGTGGGGATTTTTCAAAAAAGTTATTTAAAAAAGAAGAGTCAAAAACCCAAAATTTTGAAAATCAAAGATTGCTATTTTAAAGAGAATGCCATTTTGCATCTGTGGTGAATTGCGTTTGCAATTTTCTTTAAAACTCTGTTTTCTACGATTTTTCAAATATTTTTTTTCATTTTTTTACCAACATGACGTCATCAAAACATTATTATCTCCCAAATTACTTAACCAATTTCAATTAAATTTTTACAGCCTACTTATAATTGTTGGAAACTCAGCTACTAGACATTTCAGCAAGATGCACCCCACGTGTCAAAAGTTATTCAAGAAAAACCTCAGGGGGGAGGCTGTCAGGCCCCCCCCCCTGAGGTTACCGTAGGGCGAGGGTTAATGCAAATACAAAAGTCATGTTTCTAGATCAGTTTTGTCTAAATAAATACAGTGGTGGCATTGATTTACATGCATCTGTTAATTAAAAGCCTTAAAATGCAAATTCAACAAATTACGTCATAAGTTAATCATACTTGGAAGCCATAAGTCAGCCAAAAATGAAGATTTTACTTTAAAATTCGGTGTGGGTATCGTTCATACTTGGTTATCCAATATATATTTCCGTGTTTTTATATCTTTGAAAATTTAGACTTTGTGGGATTTTTCCTTAACAAAACATTTTTTTTGGGGGAGGGGGGGGGGGGGATAAAAACTAAGGAAAATGCAAATCCGAGATAGCGATTTTGAAGAAAATTCAATTTTCTTTCATTTGTCTTTTTGCAATTTGCTTTACAACTCTATTTTCTACGGTTTTTCAAAAATGTATCGTTTTTCCACCAATAATCGCATGACCTGACGTCACTAAAACGTCATTATCTCCCAAACTACTTCACTAATTTGAATGACATCAGTTGGGCAAACTACGGGGAGGCGATCTAAAAATGAATCGATCAAAAATTAGGTCGTGGCGTCATCAAAGTGGGCAGAGCATGCCCTTATAAGGAGATCGATCTAGAAATTGATTGTTTTCCTGACATTCACACCTTCAAACACCATATCACCCTTCAAAAAATGGCCATCACCCCTGGATTTTTTTTCGGTTGAAACAGCACGAATCGCGCAATCATATTTTCTTGTAGTGTGTGTGTGTGTGTGTGTGTGTGTGTGTGTGTGTGTGTGTGTGTGTGTGTGTGTGTGTGTGTGTGTGTGTGTGTGTGTGTGTGTGTGTGCGTGTGCGTGTGCGTGTGCGTGTGCGTGTGCGTGTGCGTGTGCGTGTGCGTGTGCGTGTGCGTGTGCGTGTGCGTGTGCGTGTGCGTGTGCGTGTGCGTGTGCGTGTGCGTGTGCGTGTGCGTGTGCGTGTGCGTGTGCGTGTGCGTGCGCGTCCGCGTCCGCGTGCGCGTGCGTGTGTGTGTGTGTGTGTGGGGGGGGGGGGGGGGGGGCAGTGAAACTGTTATCTCATTTTGAGAGAGCCCTAACCCCACTGTGGAATATATCTTTGCAGATTTGGGCTGTTCTCGTCTTGGCCAACCTTTTGCCATCAAAAACGTTTGCCACCAAGCAAAAATAAATATTTTAGCCACAAAAATGGCCGAAAAGTAAGGAGACCATGCCCCCTGCCTCCCCGGTTCCTATACTCTTGTCATGTGATTGCTATTTTTGTGTTGCTGAACCTGCAACATATGCAATATGCATTTGTTGAGACATTCTCACAACAAAGCCTGCCCTATACAGAAATAAGGTCACTCAAAAACCTGAAAGGCTGCTTGTAAGGCAGCATTTAAAAATGAAATGGTTAAAAATGGCAGTGACTTAAATATAATGATCTAACATGATGGAACTATGCATATTATTTTTACTGAGGTAATATGTGAGGTAGTTTTACTGAGGTAGCTCCAAACGTATAAAACAAGTTTCAATAAGTAAGACAATTGTTTTTCATTCCGCGGCGTCGATTTCTCAAAACGGTTGGGGGGGGGGGACCGAACACACTGGCGGATCCAGCCTCTCTCCGGGGGATCTTTTTGTGGCTAAAAGGTACCCCCCATTTTTTCCTCGGCGGATTTGGGTCAGTCACCTTATTTTGGTATTCGATCTTAAGAAATTTACTTTTCAAATTCACAAAAATTGATTTTTTGGATTTTTTTCCGAAAAAGATAAGTTAGTTTTTCTTTTTGAGGGTCAACATTACAAATATTTGCGAATCCGAAATAGCCATTTTGAAGAGAATGCCATTTCCTTTCTTTTAATTTTTTTTAACAATTTTTTTGCTTCTTCAAAACTCTATTTTCTACGATTGTTTAAGCATTTATAATTTTTCCACCAAAAATGGCATGACATGACGTCAACGTCATTATCTCCCATAACACTACATCAATTTAATTGGAATTTGGTGAGAAGACGTATAATTAATCCAGCATAAGGTACTGAAAGTTCGACGTTGATATCTATCATAGTTTTCAAGTTATTGAGCAAATCCAGGAGGGGGCAGATTCTGACCCCACCCACCGGGGCGCGGATTAAGTATCACGGGGCTCCTTGAATTGTATCAGGTGCACTGTTTTGTCTATCATTGAATGCAAGGGATACATACAAACTTAAAATTCAATCGCTCGAGAAAAACAAACTTCCGTTTTTATGAAGTTTTCTCCAAAGATCAATGCGTTTTTCACTTTCGTGCAGGGAACACGCGGGGGGCATACTGGTATTGAATGCCCCTCCCAGATTCCTGTGGGGGAGGCATTCCCAGGATTCACTCCAGGAGGGGGCAATTTTTGTTCAGGGGGGCATAAAGTACCCCGCTAAAAAAAACTCACTGGATTTGGCCCAGGCATTCCCAGGATTCACTCCAGGATATATTTACATTTTTTTCTCATTTTTCTCTAAAAACAAAACAAAAAAATCATTCATTTTTTCGACCAAAGGGGGTACGTACAGACCTTCAGGGGGGGGGGGGGGAATTGCCACGTTTGCCCCCCGCCCCCTTGTGTACGCCTATGGGCTTATTATAATATTTGGTTCTACAATTATTTATATCAATGCCATGGTGTATTATAAGCAAGATGAATATATTAACACAGCGTTGTCTTTTACAGAGAAAACACTACCCGTGCTCTTACATGATGAATTGAACTTAATACATAAAATATCAGTCACAATCGCTTATACAAACAATAAATTAAAGTCCTAAACACTTCCTTACACCGGGGCCGGGGGTACCAAGGTCCAAGACCACGTTGTTCAACTGAACCGCACTGAGCAGAATGCATTTTGATCTGCGCCAAGTAATTGTCATTGATGCGCCAAGGATTCACTTCGGAGTCCGTTGAAAGCCGACTGCTAATTTTAACACCCATGCAAACGGCGAGGTATAACAACAGGGGCGCAGGAACTATGTTCAAGTTGGGGGGCCGGAGCCATTCAGAAGTCGATTCTTTCCATGCAACGCCCATAGGCGTAATGTTAAAATCAAAAATGTTGGGAGGAGGGGGGGGGGGGGGGGGGCTGCCCCCCACCCTGCCCCCTGTTCCTACGCCTATGGGTAACAACGTAAATAAATAGATTCCCGTTAGAATCCAAGGCTACCATGCCATCTACAAATCGCGTTTGTGCATATATATATATATTGGGTTGGGTTTCGGAGACCGAGTATATATGGGCGGCTGGAAAGTTGGTGTGGCACCGCCACAGCAGTTCCAAAGTTGGTGTGACAGCTGCCCCTCTGCAACACCACTCGTCATCTCGCGCCCCGTGCGCCAATCCTCAGTCAGAGGCGAGTCCAGGTACACAGGGCGAGAGGCCGCTCCGTCCGGTCCCGATTGCGCATCCCAGCGGCATGGCTGTTGACGTAAGCACTCTCTACCGATAAACGCTATTGCACCACAGTATGTGCCGCCGCGGCGTGGTGCAACAGCTGCTGGCGAGCCGCGCCGGAGATTACGTCATCAGCGAACGTGGTCTGGGGAATTACCGGCTGAAGAGGAACCGGACCGGCCGGGGCGGCTCGCACGTATAAACCCGTGACGTCACGCATATTAGTCATCATCATCAGGCACCCCAGACACGCTCACGCGCCTTTGCCGATTCTTGGTGCGATGTCCACGTTTTCGCTCGTTTTTCATCGTCGTCGTCGTTGCTTAGTTTTATTTGCGTTAGGTTTCGTTCTCACTCGGTCTATTGTTTTCCGGCTCCGTTGCTTGCTTTTTCCCCATGGTGGGGAAAAAGCGCCGGAAAAAATATGTATCGGACCCTGACTCTGACCCGAACCTGACCTCTCCTGATCTCCCTATGGACTCTGACGCCACGGCCACTGATCTTCGCTCGTCCCAGACCTCTGCCCCCGGCACCGACCCTCGCTCGTCCATGACCTCTGCCCCCGGCACCGACCCTCGCTTGTCCATGACCTCCGCCCCCGGCACTGACCCTCGCTCGTCCCATGCCTCCACTCCCGATACCGACCCTCGCTTGTCTACTGACCACGCACGGAACCCTGGCTCACCATTGACCACGACTTCTGAACAGTACCTGGATTCCTCTGGCTCGTTTCTGGTGATTAAGCCTACAGACGACAACGTCTCGTTCCGCAAAATCAACGTGTTTTGGCCCACCAAAAAACTCAAAGGCATCTGCGGCTCATCCTCTCTCCAGATCGAAACTCCGGCAAACGGCACACTCGTTGTCAAGACCGAGACTAACGCGCAAACAAAAAAACTGCTACAGTGTACCAAGTTCTGTGAGAAGGCGGTCACTGTCTCGTTGCACCATGTTCGAAACACCACACAGGGTACGGTTTTCGCCCCGGAGATGATATTTATGTCCGAGGAGGACATTCTCGAAGGTCTCCGCTCAGAAAGAGTCTCGCACGTGCGACGTCTGACAACTTTCCGTGACGGACAGAGGCGTGACACCAGCCTCCTTGTCATCACGTTCCAGACAACCACGCTACCGTCTACTTTAGTCGCTGGATACCTCAAATACAACGTATGCGTCTACATCCCGAACCCCCTTCGCTGCTACAAATGCCAAAAATTTGGCCACAGGGTCAAATTTTGTAAGCAGGAGGCCCGGTGCCACAAGTGCGGTGCAGCACCGCACGACGGCTCTGCCTGTTTGGCACCAGCCAAGTGCCTGAGCTGTGGATCCACAGACCACATCGTGACCTCCACTCAGTGTCCCGTGTGGAAGAAGGAGAAGGAGATTTGCGCCCTGAAGGCATCTTCCAACATGTCATACCCACAGGCACGTCGCGCGGTAGAAGACAAGACGCCCTCCCCGACTTCCAAGACCTACGCACAGGTAGCGAAAAAGCAAACGGCCACACGTGGAACTCAAACCGAGTCCCTACCTCAGCTCCTTCCCCTCAAACTGTTGGCACCTCTCAGACCAGCCACAGTGGAAACCAGCACCACTACCACCGCTTCCCCGGCCCTTGAGCCGCCGCCCGTGACCCGGTGCGCCAGCACTCGGCACGGCCGTGACAGGCTCGCACCGCAGGCTATGGTTCGTTTGGGCTCGGCCCATACAGACCGCCGGCAGGAGAGCGGCACACGACCGGCCCGTGACGACCAGACTCCCAAAATACAGCCGTCACCTCAAGCCCCACAGCGTACTAACACGAATCAGGAGCGGCCGACACGTCCTGCTATACGTGTAGCATTGGGTCGGGCTCGATCCATCTCGATTCCTCGTTACATTCCACCAATAGCCCACCATTGACTTGTATCTCTGCTAGATATATAGACATATATACTATATAATATAGTATATAGAAGATAGTATATATAATATAGAATATGGTATATAGTATGTAATATATAGTATATAGTATATAGTATATGGTATATATATACATATATAAATATATAAATATAGACAAGACACATACTAAAACGATCATTCTCCAATTTCCTTCGTCCGACATTTATACCCCAAGGCAAACCATCTTCCATACATTAGCACTGCCCTCATTACTCGGTAATGCACACCCATATCTGTTACGGCTTCTTTTAATTATTTACTAAATATTTCGTTTGAAACAAAACAAACTCGCCATTTTCCTATGACCGACACTTAACATATTTAAATACAAATGATTCATCACAGGCACGCAATGGTCCGAGTGGGCCGAGTGCCTTAAATTTAACAAAATAAAAACATATTAGTGCGGAGACCGGTAGTGCTTCGGATGTTGGAGATCAGGATTCCCCCGCTTCAGGGATGTTGGAGATCAGGGTTCTTCCGCTTTGCATGTGTGTGAGAAGAAAACAAACATTGAGCGAAGAATCAGAAAATCGTCGTTGTTATCGAAGCTGATATAAAGAATAAGGCCTTAAAGGGACTATCCCACCTTAACATTATATTTTAGTTGAGATAGCCATTTTGATGGCTTGGCATTGAAATTAAGTATGGTAGCAGTTAAAACAACCACAATGATCCAATCAAAAAGATATTCGAGTTTGATTTTGACATCTGTAAAAAAAATAAGGCCTATGTGTATTTGAATAGGGACTCTAAACCGACAGCGTCGTCTCTTTAGCCAACTGGTAATGTTAGTCGACTTGTTTTAACCCGCGAGTCACTGGGGGGGGGGGGGGGGGGGTTAGCCCCCCCCCTTAGGAATATTAGGAATATCTCAATAACTAATGCAGATATCGTCGCCAAAATTTCAGTACCTTTCCGGGCATCATTTTTACACCTTTTAAGAAAAAATGGAAAAAAATTTCGTCAGAATTTTTTTTTGAGATATAGTGAATTTAGTGACGTCACTAAACACGATTTTGACTCAAAAATCGGCTAAACTTTTCCAGGCCGTACAAATGCCGCATTTGAGGCAAAATGCAATCGAAAAACACTTAAAGGTAGACAATTACAAGGGCCACAAATCAGATATCTCGAAATTGCGAAAATTTGTTTTTTTTACCCCATTTAAAAAAAAAAAAAATTGAAAAAATGCTCACAAAATCAAATTTTTCAAAGATATTGAAAAAACCGGAATATATATCAGACAACGACATATGGGCAGCTATCATACCAAATTTCAAAATTATATCATCTTTTTTTGACTGTCATGGCTTATCAAGTATGGGTAAATCATGACGTCATATTTTGAAATTGCGTTTTTTGGCTTTTATTGACAGGATACAGACACATAAATGCCAGCATTGTTTTTTTCAGATAAAACTGATATATATATATTTTTTTTAATTTCGATTTATCAATTTCAAATTTTGACCTTCAGTTACCTGAACTTGACCTGAACTTGACACTAAATTCACGTAAATATAGTCAGGTGGTAACATGACTACCACTATCGAATTCTACGTGTAAAAGCATCCATAAAACATGTGCTGCATGACTTTCGTAGATATTTTTTGTGTAGTGACCTTTTGTGACCTGACTTTGACCTTGATCTTTTGCAACAATCTCACTTTATCTCATGTGGGATATGTATCATACATTTGACAGCACTTTGGGTGATTATAGGCGCAATCGAAGGCCATGGATAGCAAGTATTGTCCATAAACTCAAATACCTCGATTTTGACCTTTGACTTGACCGTGACCTGACATGTGACCTTAATTTAACATTTTAAGTTTGCGTTAGGCTTATATCATTGAGCGCTTTCGAATGCCGCCTTGTGCGTCCCGGTGCGATCATTGGTTCCGAAGATACCAGGGGGGGGGGGCTAAAAAAAACCCAGTGAGTCGTGTTACAGAATATACCCTGTGACTGCCGGGTTAAGGTCAGCCTTGGAATATTTTCGTCTTCATTTCTCGATCCCCGGGTGGTTCGCAATCTAAGCCCATCTAGACACCGGATGATTCGCCTTTCTACGCAATAGATGTCGACAAAAAATTGTGCCATACATTTGGCAGCACACATGATTTCCCTGTTATTAAAAAAATCATATGACGTCACTATCCCAACTTTTCGCTTAAAACTAAAAGTTGAATATCTTCAAAGATAATTTGTTTTTCGGGAAAAAGTTCACGAACACGTTCAGCTGACCTCGCCTGACATGTAGACATACAATTAAGTGTGATTCGACAACTTTCACAAAGGTGGGACAGTCCCTTTAACCCGCGAGTTACTGGGGGGGGGCTATTTTTTGCCCCCTTCCCGTTATTTTTCAATAACTCTTAAACTAACACCGGTATCGTCACCAAACTTGCAGTACCTTCTCGCACATCAATTCTACACATGTTGGCGAACGTAAAAAATGAGGTTATGATAGGTCAGCCGGGAATGACGTCAGAGTGACGTCATGTTCTTCGGTGTTGGTTGCAAAATAATGGTTTTCGGAAAACGTTGTCAAAGGTACGATGTTTGAGATAAACTCAATTGTCTTAAATCAAGGTACTGACAATAGACCGGGCTATCAAACTGCCATCTCGGATTTGTGAGTTTGTTTAAATTCAAAATTTTGAGAAATCCATTTTTTTAAAAAAAAATTCAAGAAAAATCTTAATTATCAAAAAAACGGAATATATGTGATCGAGACTTGTGCGGTGAATATGTGTACCAAATTTGAAGTCGATATCTTTAAAAATGACTGAGTTATGACTTTTAAATGACAAAAATCGACCACCTCTGAAAGCATTACTATGCATAAAAAACGCATTTCCATTTTGGTTTTTGCTTCTATTTATATGGAACAAACAATGTTCTAAGGTCATTTTACGCGTTCTAGACGATAAACAAACCCATAAACATGTGTTACAACGCCTAATGACCGTAATCAGCAGTTTTACCTCGTGACCTCGGATGACCTTGACCTGACCCAAGGTCATAAACAGCTTAGAAATGTACTTAGAAGTGTCAGACACACGAATCATACCGATTTATCGACAGCTTATGCGTTTAATATCGCAATTTTGCGCGACTATCCCATCCATCGAGACCTTTTGACACGGTCAAACATTGTTTACTTGACCTGACCTGTGACGTCATCGGTGACCCCTAGGTCAACAATATTATGTTTCCCTTGATAAATTTCCCAGGGCTATCGAATGCCGTTTGAATTTTTACATTCGGTCCAGTAGTTCCGGAGATCCGAGGAGAGGCAAAAAATAGCCCCCCCCCCCCCCAGTAAGTCGCGTTATGAAATATACCCCAGTAACTCGCTGGTTAACCCGCTAGTCACGGGGGGAGGGCTTTTTAGCCCCCGCCCCCACTGAGGAATATTTTGAATATTTCAAGAATAAATGCAGCTATCGACGCCAAACTGTCGGTACCTTTCCAGCCGCCATTTTTACACATGTCAGCAAAATACAAAAATAGGGTTTTAATGTGTCACGAGAAAATGACGTCATAGTGACGTCACTTCCGACAGATTTTGAGCCAAATTAGGCCTTGCATTAACAAATTGTAGAAAATACAGTTTTAAAGATAAGTACACTTTGCATACATCACAAAACAGCTAATGAACATTACTATCATACTTCTATCTTGAAATTTCAATTTATTGCATCACAGGAGTTGCAAAATATCTGAAAGTAAAAATTATATTTTTCAAAAGTTTGTGATTATTTATATGAAAAAACGGAATATATATGGTAGACACTAGTCTTGTGAATATGTTTAGCGAGTTTGAAGTCAATATCTTCAACGGCTACTAACTTATGACCTTACAAAGGTCAACAATGGTCGGCCCACATAGCACATAGTTAAATTCAGGCTGGTTATTGATTAAAGGGAAATAATGACCTTTTTCCACAAAAATGGAGTTAGCACTTGAAATCGCCAGACGAGACCAAAATATATTGTAAATTCATCACATTTTGCATGAAAACTTCCTACCGAAAGATATTTCAAGTTAAAGTTGATAAGCGTTCCACACTTTTAACGACCGGTACTTGCAAGTACTTTTGGTCCTCATCAAACTGCGGGCTTTTCCCGTATTGTTTTTTTACGCAATGGAGTGGAAAATATATTGTGCGTTCTGCTTGTTGTGATTATATGCCCGGCGGTCTTCTAAAACTAACAGCGATTGGAAAAAGTGGTAATAAAATCGGAAGCTCATCGATGCACATCAACGGCGGCATAGTTAGTGGTTGCGACCCTCAATTTTTGAAAATAAATTCATTTGTTTTCAACATTAGGAGTATTGTATAATTTGTCTGTGGCTGTATATAACACTATGCTTTATATTATCATGAAAAATAATAATTTTTCCCCAAAAAACTAACAAACAATAACACAAAACTGGCAATTAAATCGGAAGCTCATCGATGCACATCGACGGCGACCTATTTAGCGTCGGCGATTTGTTTACAAAGCATTGTCATGCTTCTCGGCGCACTTAACCATTGTGGCGAGTTGTTGCTAGTAGCGCTTTCGTTCTCCATGGCAACCAGGCGTGAGCCAATGAAAAGCCAGAACGTATTCCCTTTCTGACTTTTGATTGGCTGACGCCTGGTTGCCATGGAGAACGAAAGCGCTACTAGCGTGTGTCCGAGCAGCGCTCAGTTTGATCGGAAATGTCACAGAGCCTCCAAAAATGCCGCAATAAACAATGGTAGGGAAGGGCGAATTTGTCAATGACCTTCATGAAGTACACAAGGTACTTGTTTGGTATTTTTCCCAAACTTACAACTTCGAATTTGGGAATAATTTTATTTAATTCTTAAATTTAAATAAAATAATTTTAAAACCATAGCGGTAGCCTAAGAAATTGTTGCTAACAAAATCAAAAGGTCATTATTTCCCTTTAAACTTTTTGGAACGATTCAATCATGATTCATTTTCGAATCTGAATGATTCTATCACCGTTCGATTCACGGATACAATTTTGAGAATTGATTCTTTCCAATTCAAAGAATCAAAACAAATATTTCAATCGATTCACGTTTGATTTAACATTTAACTATATGTGGTGAATTTATGTCAAAAGAATAAAAATGGAAACATACATACATATGATCATTAAGACATTGTTACAGCAATACTATTTCAGTATAACTGAATGCAGTCACTGGGACTGTATGTATTTGCACAATTTACCAGTGTACTTAAATCGTTAAGAATCGTTAAATATTTTGATTCAATCAGCTTTTATTTGATGCGGGTTTTGATTCAATCACGATTCATGAATCAAAAGATATGGTGGTGAGTCAATTATTGTTTGATTTAAGGAATTTTGATTGAACGATTCCAATCGATTCAAGCAGTAGTGTTGAATCAATAACCAGTCTATGATAGTTTGTGGCAGAGCTTACAATACATTGCTACGATCTTGATTGCGTCAATAACGGGCATGAAAAGTAACACAATGTAGAGACGGTGCTAAGCAAGGCTGCACATTTGCATTTCAGTCGTATGATTCAGTGTCATAAACTCATACCTACAATTGTGAAAATCGGTGACCTTGACCATGACCTGTAAGTCTGTATGACCCATTATTGAGCATTGGGTTGCATATACGCAATTGTAGAGTATGTTTCGTGCTCAGGATGGAAATGTAGGTTATAAACATGCATCGCAAAGCATACTGAACCAAAAACTGCGATTTGACCTCTTGACCTGAGAAGACCTCACATAACCCTCGCCCGTGTAGCGTCCGATCAGTGCGTGACCGTGCCGGGGGTACAACACCCTAGCGTTTCGCCCCTAATTGAGCGAGAGCTTCGATTAAAAAAAACGTGTTGCTTGTCACAAGAGGAAGCCATTGGCACCCGATTTTAAGGTCCTAGGTCATTAGGTGACCTCTGAGGTCATGTCAAGGACCCAAAAGTCAACCAAATTGTAAATGTGTATAAATTGAATTTAATCGAGCTAGAATCGCGAATGAGCATACCACTATGCTAAATAGATGCCAAATTTGAAATCAGCGCCACAAAATGTCCTAGCAACTGCCAAATTCCAAAAAGATCATGTCAGGTCATTTGGGGTCAGTGACCTCGGTTCACCTGTGGGGCGCATTACCTCGGTGGAACATATCATTATGTAAAATGGATTCCATATTTGAAATCAGCGTCACAAAATGTCCTAGAAACTGCCAGAAGTTAACAAAAAGTAATATGAGGTCATCGGAGGTCAATGACCTCGGTTGACCTCTGAAAAGGTCAATCGAAGTTACAATCTCAATGGAAACCACAACTGTTACCTGTAAACACTTGTGCATATGCTCCTGAACAACAAACACTATGAAACTGCACAAGTTACAAGGATCAATACTGCGGGACGCCAGTTGCGCCTGACATGACCTTGAAAAACAGGTCAAAGGTCACAGGTCATGTGACCTACAACTCAAAATTTGCAGAATATGTGTCTAATTGTTCACAAGTAGGGTACTGAAAGGTTTATCGCAATCGGCTGATATTTACGCGAGTTATTCCCGAAAAACCGAGGATGTGGGGGGGGGGGGAGGTGGCATCCACTCCCCCCCTGCACTACCGAGGGTTGAAGGGACTATCTCACCTTTACATTATATTTGAGTTGAGATAGCCATTTTGATGGCTTGCCATTGAAATTAAGTATGGTAGCAGTTAAAACAACCACAATGATCTAATCAAAAAGATATTCGTGTTTGATTTTGACATCTGTTAAGAATAAGGCCATGTGTATTTGAATAGGGTCTCTAAACCGACAGCGTCGGCTATCTTTACCCAACTGGTAATGATAGTCAACTTGTTTTAAGGTCAGCCATGCAATATTTTCGTCTTTCATTTCTCGATCCCTGGCTGGTTCGCAATCTAGAGGCTAGCACTATCAGCTGGAGTTGATGCCAGGGGCGGCGCCACGGATTTTTGCCAGGGGTAGCGAAGTTGTCTAAGTAGGTACGCATGTATCCTCTACGGGGAAAAAGCGCAACGGAAGCATAACATGCTTATAAACCTCGCGACAAACAAGATTAAAACCGAACATATTTCGTCCTATTTTTGTGCTATTAGCTAAAATCTATGTTTTCAAAATCTTCAAATATTTGTAGCACATTTTATTTTGATACCGGACTCATACATTATTACTAACAACCCACGATGAATTAATTATGTATCGCGTTTTTCAAATGGTAGACATGTATCGCGTTTTTCACGTGGTAGACATTAGGCAATGTATACTTAGAAAATAATAGCTTCTGTAAGTATAATCTTGGAACTCAGTACGTTGGACAGGAATTAGTAGAAGAAGCGAGTAAGAAATTCGTTTATTACTCATTTGTTACCTATATGTAAGGCAAAGTTTGAATGTTGCGATGGGTAGAGGTAAAGTACCGAATAAAGTATAATTATTTCGGTATATATTTTCGTAATTGATATGAACATGCGAGTTTATTAATGTCAAACAATTATGGCATATAAAGACGAAGGAACAGCAAACACTTCACTGGTGGACGCGTTTCGTCTTACATAATTTCTCGGCACCGTATGATTAGACGAAATTATACACACGTGTGTATAATTTTGTCTAATCATACGGTGCCGAAGTCTGTAAGACGAAACGCATCCACCAGTGGTGTGTTTGCTGTTGCTATGTCTTTATATGTCATGCAAGTTTATCCACACACATTCATTCACTACTTTCAAACGGCGTTTGTGATAAACTTCTATCACAACAAAACCAGATATCAGATAAATGACAACAACATCGCAATACACGGAGTCATATCGCGTGAAAGAAACGTGCAAGCAGACGGCGCCCGACATGAATCGAAGCATGAGGCGCCGGTTAGATATTGATTAACAATCAACTTACCCCGTGTACTGCCAGCGATACCGATTTTGTACGGATTATCACCCCCCCCCCCCCCCCTGAGGATTTTCATGAATAGCGGAAAACGGCGGCGCACAGAGCCGCCAAATTTGGCATGACTGTTTGGACATCAATAACCCACATTGTTTGAAATTTTTTACCTGAGGGTCATCTCAGGTCAGGTCAACAGGTCACGTCATGTGACCCCACCTCCAAGCAAGTTTTTGAAAGTGTGTGGTCGTCCAAAGCCACAGTGATTGACCGAACGGCTTGAAACTCACATGATTTCATAAGGTCATAAGTAAGTCTACAATTCGTATATCTCTAATTTGTTATATCGGTGACCGAAGGTCAGGTCGATTTCGTGAGCTCCCCACTATAATTCAATATGGAAAAAATGAAAACACATATAAATCCATAGGGAAATTGCTAAATTTTACCAGTTTTCACTAGATCCACTACTCTTGTGCCAAGTGCAATGCCACAATTATGTTCCTTGAAGTTTGGTGGTATTGGGGCTTTATGACTAAGTGACATTTATCGTCGGAGGCTCTCACGCCGACCGAAGCAGGGGAACCGAATGACCTTGCCAGTAGCCAGACTCCAACCCGGAACCCATGGGTTCCGAGCCCAACGCTCTACCGACTGAGCCACCCGGGCCCCTCTCAATAGAAATAGTTCACCTTGGAAATTTTTCCAAACACGATTTGATTATATTTTTTCATACAATGTCTTTTTATATTGTCAAAAATTGCCTTATATCGCGCCGATTCAGGCCAGAAGGCCGTACATTATTATTGTTTATCAAAACTATATGCATACTCTCTGAGCCAGAGTCCTGACCTCACGCGAATTAAAAAAATGGTTCAGCCAATCAGATTCGAAAGTTGTCATAAAGACATAAAGACATAAATTTGCAGTACAACAAAGAGCCTCATGGGCCCATCCTGGGTTGTACGGAACACATGGACGTGAAAGGCTCACATGTGACAACGGACATGAACGGCCACATACATTGCCTCGCAGGGCACCATATCATGTAATACACACTAACCATTTTCAGAATTTAACATCCAGTGCATATACATCGTTGACACTAAAGCGTCCTGCACACACGAACCTCATAATTTAGCAATCTACATTCACAAGACATTCAATCCATACAAACGTTGTAATTACACTAGTCCCACACATACACAATCTTCCTTCTCAAAATAATCCCTTTGTTGTAAGCAACCTGTTTCAATGAGTTATGTTCTTATGTATATTTACATATGTGTATCACTATAACTAAGACTAATCCCAGGAATATTTATAAGCATAACCCTTTCCCGCAAAATATTTGTCGAGCCCAGCTTTGAAAGAAACTAATGTGGCTGCACTGATTACATCACCTGGTAAATTGTTCCAATGGCTCACAGCCCTTCTACTGAAAGACGACTGTCTTAATCTAGTCCTGCTTTGTTTAACAATAAGTTTATACTGATGGCATCGCCCTCTTTTCTCCCTATCAAAATGCGTAAGGATAGACTCGCATTAGAGATGTGCCAACCGGCGGCCGGCGGTTCGCTTGCTAGCACCAGCTGCAAGCTGATTGGCTGATGGTATAGCCTCTGCCCGGGCTAGATCCAGCACCACATTATTTCGCCAGTACCGCATTCCTTCGCCAAAAAATCAAATATATTCGGCTGGAGTCTTTTCAGTCAAGAAGACTTGCAGATAGGGTTTCCCAACACGGGCTACAAACCTGCTATCTTAGTTTAAAACTAATGTTGAAGGTGAACTATTTCCTTTAACTCTTTGACCTCTTCGAGGCGAACTCAGGTATGAGGTAACCCCATGTCACGTGCGATTTGTATTCAATAACTCTTTGCCAAACCAAGGTAGAGCAATGGGGTTTCACCATTGTATTTAGCTCGATGAGACGCATCGATTGATGCAAAATTTGACCTTGACCTGACCTTGACCTTACCAGTTTAGGTCATTTTGTATATGACCTAACTAGGTCACTCGATATATCATTCCATGTACCTCGACGAGAGAAACGCAATGATGAAACCCGTGTTCTCTATCATGCTCCTGTCAGAAGTTATTTCTTAAAGATAATTCGGCATTTCTTAGAATATTTGAAGTTCGATGGCTTCTGCTCACCTAACTATTACCTTAGGTAAATTATGATGGAAGCTCAGTGACAGCAAATTCAATTATCTTCCGAACCTTTTCCGTGTGTCGCTAGCTCTTTGAGTTATCGAGATATATACGGTTTTGCTAAGGACACCCATATATAGCCGACATTTAACTTTTGATGAACTCTGGTGACCTCAATATTGACCTGCCTAAAAAATCGCCAGTATACTTTCGATAGAGCTTGTCTCTAGCTATCTAACGCCGTTTTCCGCTGATCGCTACGCCATGAGGTTTTCGAGATCTTAGGGGGGCGGCAACCCCCCCCCCCCGACAGTCTGTGGTTGGCGCGAACCCCGGCTGTGCAGTGTGCACGGGTTAAAATTAATGATATTGTATTTTTTTTAATTAAAATATTACGCGTCTGCCCTGCCCTTCCTCGCCTCAGCCATGTCGTGCCCTGCCCCTGCCCTGCCCTGCTCCACTATCTGTCTTGCCCTGCCCCACCTCTGTCTTGCCTTGCCTTGCCCTGCCCTCCTGCCCTGCCTTGCCCTGCCTTGCCCTGCCTTGCCCTGCCTTGCCCTGCCTTGCCCTGCCTTGCCCTGCCTTGCCCTGCCTTGCCCTGCCTTGCCCTGCCCTGCCCTGCCCTGCCCTGCCCTGCCCTGCCCTGTCCTGTCCTGTCCTGTCCTGCCCTGCCCTGCCCTGCCCTGCCCTGCCCCGCCCCGCCCTGCCCTGCCCTGCCCTGCCCTGCCCTGCTCTGCCCCGCCCTATCCTGCCATGTCCTACCCTGTCTTGCCTCTCCCCGCCTCTGTCCCTACCTGTTCTGTCCCGCCCTACCCTGCCCCGCCCTGCCCCGCCCTGCCCCGCCCTGCTCGGCCCTGATCTGCCCGTTGCCGCCACCCTGTCCTGCCCCGCCCAGTGGCGCCGGCACAGCTGTTGCATTGGCGTGCTCTCGGTTAGATAAGTTAAGTTAGATTACCCGATACAGAGCGAAAGTTTCGGTCAAATTGGCAAATATTATGGTCATGACTAGATAGTATAGTTTGAATAGCAATATAGGCTAACGTGACTAAAATTTGCATTGGTCGACGAAGGGAACTGTTCGATATGTTCGCAGCGGTCGGAATCTACAATTTTGGCAAAACAGCATCGGTAAAACTTTGACGGTGGCCTAAATTTTAGGGGTGGCAATGCCACCCCAGTGTCACGACAGGGGTGGCAGTTTGCCACCCCTGCCGCCCCTATGGTGGCGCCGCCATTGGTTGATGCAGCAGTTGGCCGACAAGAACCGCTAGTGAGCCATGGTGTTATGACGTCGCAAGCAAATGGTACCAGTTAAATATTTAACGCTACCTATTTATTTGTTTATAAATAAATAAATAAATCAAAATTTAGCAGTGGCGGCTCGTGGTCCTCAAAATACCTGAGGCCCAAGTCAAGAAGTTGCAACGGGTAGGAGCTGAGCAGCTGCGACTTGCGAGTTCAGTTAGCGCAACTTGAAACAAATCACTGGCGTAGGGGCGGGGGCAATGCCCCCACTATTTGATCAGAATTATTGATAATTATTGATAAAATCTGTATTTTTGTCTAATGAGGAAAATTTGGGTCAGTAAAAAGTAGATCAAGACGAGAAGAGCTCAACTACCTATGCAAACACATTTTGCATGGGGGTTGGGGTTCACTCAAGACGAGATCAAAGTTTCACCCCCACACTTTTCTTGACGTTTCTAAGATTCTGAAACAAATACGAAATAAGTCGTTCAAGTTACTTAGGTCTTCTCTCAAATCATGTCAGAACGTAAGCCAATTTACGGCCGATTTCAGGCGTTTGGGAGTGCCCTTTTGGTCTCCCTTGAATCCGGTGGTGCCAAAATCTTAACTCTTTAGTTTGGAAATTATATCAAAGAATGCTTTCAATTACACTCAAAACTTGTTTTGAGAACTTTCACAGAAAGGTATCCATCGATATGCCTCCATGGGCTCCAGCGATCACTTTAGGCATTTTCCGCGCTTTGGAAACCATTTGGTCTCGCTTCGAAACTAAAACAACATTATATTTTACCGTCATTGGTCTCTGAGACCATCAAGCAATCAACGAATAAGAAAAGTCTGTCCCGACCGAGGATCGAACACGCGAGATGTTTTTGCAGTCAGCTGCAGTCAGCCGTTGAGACAGTGAATGGTCTCCTGAAAACAGTAAATGGTCTCCTGGAATTGAATTCATTCCATGAAGATGGCGCCACCATAGCAATGGCAGGTGGCGCTGTAATTATGTATTCTTCATGCAGAATGATCACCAACAGGCACAGTGCACTAATAGGTGAAGTCATAAGGTAAAACACTACAAACTGTACGCTATAGCCACACACACACACGTCCATTCAATTCACCCCTCCCCCACACACGCTCAATCACACACATACACACGACATATTACTAGAGGCCGGCAATGCGATCGGGGCATTGCCTTGGGGTCAAAATCGTACGATAATTCCGTAATTTGGTCAATACCGTAATTTAGTCAATACTGTAATTTGGCCAATTTCGAACCGATTTCCAATGGAAAATTACCAAAAGATGCTTCACGTGGCCATGAAAAGCAAAAAACATGGAAATGTGTGTTTCCTGACAGTTACCGGTCTGGGATTCGTGAAAATTTAGGCGGTGATTTTCTTTTTTTGCAATTTTGACCCATTTTTAGGTATTCTTTTAGAAACATGTCAGAGATCGAAATTAAACTAAAGGAAAAAACACTCCGGAATGTCAGGGTACCACCTACAGTGCCGCAAGCTTTGAATACGCATTTACGTGGAAATTAAGTGAGGATTTTGGTTTTGTGCAATTTTGGCCGATTTCCATGCGTTTTTCGGTAAAAATTTAAGAAATTAAAATAAAAGAAGACGAAAGGGGTTCTAAAATCAGATTCCAGAAAACAGTTTGGATACTTTTCCACCTAGGGAGTTTGAGGGGTGCCAAGTGGTGCGTTTTACCCCCTACGTATGCAGCTTGAACTCTTTGGAGTCACAAAGCTAAGTCGGGTACAAATGTACTTGACCTGTAGGTATGGGACCTGTGGTGCCACCCGTTCGATATGTAGAGGTGGTGAGAAAAACACCAGAAAAAAAGAATTTTTCTGGGCCATGTCATGATGGTGTGAAATATGTAAAGGTTGCATGGCCACTCGGCCTGTAGCTATATTGGTGTGCATAGCAGAAACCTCGCTGCGTAGGGTATACCCTAGGGTAAGAACGAACTTTAACGAAGGATGACGGCATAATTTTAGTACATATAGCGCTAACTATCCGATCCACAGATTCAGTCATTGTTTGGCGAAATGTACCTGATGTGGCAAAAATATTCGTATAAGTAGAAAATTAGAAATGTTAAAGTTAACCCTGCAAATCGAAAGAAAGGATTTATTTTACCATAGGGGAAACAATGTCATAGTATTTGTTTTAAACCAAATGGAATACATTTATCTTTTTACTGCCAGATACTACCAAACAAGCATTGTTTTTTTTTCCGTTGCACGGCTAGGGTGCTTAGTGTTTCAAACCTCTAAAACCGTGATATTTAAGTTGTTTTGACTTCGAATAATCAACAGGGGAAAACATTAGGCTGTTGTCCGTGACATTGCAGACCTGGAAGGTCACTCGTTGACCAGAAACCTAAAAATTGCATACCGTTAGATTACAAACATGACTAGCAACATGTTGGTTCTTAGTTCTTAACGCGTTGTTCTATATTGCTTGGTTTGGAAGTTAACAGGGGGTTCTTTTTAGGACCCTCCCCGTAGGGCGAAGGTGGAAAAAGCTCCGGTAGGGTGAGGGTTAATGGACCTTAATTCGGCAACAGTTAACTGACAAACAAAATAACTAATTAACTAACTAACTTATATATATAAGTATAGACAAGCCTTTTTCTCTGACAAATGCATGTGTTCGAAATGCATTGGTTTGCCAGCATTTGCTGGAGTACGACCGTATAACGATAATTTCATCAAACATACCTGCAACATTGACCATAACACCGTAGAACACAGCATAGCATAACTCGGTTGAAGCCAAGTATGGCATTCGTACCAAATGTATGCTAAGTGCATGATTTTGCCATGGTCAACTTGGTGCGAGCCCGGCACATCACCTAACCAGCTACCTCAGGTTCGGGAGTAAGTCAAGCCCGCCGGTTCTGGATTCAGGCACGTTGTTCGTTCCGCTTCTCCAGTTCCGCTTCTCCGACTTTGTGTGACCCTAGTACCAGTGTCACATCTTCTGCATGTTTACCAGCTATTATCTAGTTGTTTTGCTTGTTAGGCGACCCATTTCCTTATATGATATTGATACTCATTTCCTTAAATATATGGCATACTATTGGCAATAAGCAGCATTGGGTACGTACGAACAAGAGCGGCACACGTTGCTTCTCTTCAGCCTTCATTTTTGCCATAGGATTGCAAAAAAGTTCGCCCCCCCTCCCCCCAACTTCAAAGTAGTTCCCACCCCCTGGACTCATACACAAATCGGCCAATAACTCGACAACCGTTGCAGCTAGGTGCGTGAAATTTGGCACGCAGGTCCGATGGCAGAGGCGCCCCATCGTATTAAGAATATCAGCGTAAAACATCATGCATACACTGTCAAAAATGGTGTGTTTTGATTTAGTGGTAGCGTTCCCCAAGCCAAGATTTACAGCTGAAGAAAACGCGGTGACATCGCGGCTGCCCCATGACTAGCCTCATCCGCGTCGCTGTCATGTCGGTGAGTCAGGTGAGACAGCGACAATTATGGCGCTGTTTGTGCCAGTAACGACGCGATTCAAGTACATTTGCACAGGGGGTGTCATCCTGGGATTCCCCATGTATCGGCTGCTGAGCGGCTCGGCATTAGCGATGGCGTCACTGGTGCTCTGGTCCAGTCGTGGCCGTCCCCGTCACCGCAGCTGCGCTTTCGAGCGTTTTGCTGTTTTTTTTTGACAGGTGTTGACGAGCGGCATTTTAAAGTCGTCGCAGTTAGATAAGTAAGTTAGGTAGTTAGGTTGCAAGTCTATGCTTTTGAAATATTTTTATTTTTAAGTTTTTTTTAAAGCATATCTTTAACGTTACAAAAATGAACAATGACATTTGCAACATTACACCGGGGCCGGAGCAGCGTATAATACACCTCAGCCAGACCGGGGCAGCGTATGGCTGTCTCGCCCCTCAGCCAGACCAGGGCAGCGTATGGCCGTCTCCTCCCTCAGCCGGACAGGGGCAGCGTATGGCCGTCTCGCCCTTCATCATGAATTAACCCTATTCCCTGCGGGCGGCCAGAATTACGTTAACCTTCGGGGGGGGGGGGGGCAGATTCTGCCCCCCAGATATCTCGAGAACCACTCGGTGGATTTCGATGGGGAAAACGCCATTCGATTCGTCATGACAAGATCTATTATTTTGGATACATACATTTTTGTTTTGTTCAAAAATGGGGGGGGGGGGGGGGGCAGGGGCAAAAATACGAAAATTTGGGGTGTTTTTAAAGGTCTTTGCGCCATGTGGCTCGACCGATTTTTGCCCCAAACGTTTTTGAGCTTGAAATGTACTGGTCTTTAATATATCGAAAGACAAAAAAAAAAAAAATCATAGGCGTATTCAGGGAATGTAAAATGGAGGGATTTTCTGATAACAAAAAATATGTGCTGTTCGTGATTGTTTGGGACGACATAAACGTCACATGTTGGCATTATATGCTGTAATTGGTCAAATTTAATATATTTCGCATATGTGGATCCAGGAAAAAAACATGAGGGGCACCATGCGCGTAACGCTTTTATCATCTTACTAATTTGAAGTTGGACCTAATTTGAGGGTGGGTATCGCCTCCCATTTTGTTATCCTGAGTGCGCCTCTGTCCCAAAAATATGTACAATCCCAGTATCTATGATACATATTGCATTGAAATTGTTCTGACGCATTTATTGCACTGTAAACTACGAAGGAAGTATGCGACGCAAAACCGCATTCGTAACACCCTCCCCAAAACAGGAGCCTGGAACTGCCTCTGCTGGACCGATTTTTTTATCTCTCAAAAATTTGACACAACACGCGCCATTCAATTTTGGGAAAAGTCATAAAATTTCAGGACGCTAGGTCTAACAGTTGAGAAGCGGCAAGTGCAAAAACACCGGGAGGGGAAGAATCTGCCCCCATAGGGAATAGGGTTAAGGGAGGGATAATTATCCGCGGTAAACGTAATGTTAAATAGGCCCGTACCTTAGGCCCAACTATCCGTATCCCGTTCGAAATATTCGCACCGCACCGAGCCGCGTGCGGGGACAGCAGAGTCGGACCAGAGCACCAGTGACGTCACGCTAATGTTGAGAGATTGGGGTGCTAAAATCCCCGGATGACTCTACCTCTCTTATATGGCCTTGGTTTACATGTGTTTGACATGAGGAATACTGTCAAGAAGACCGTCGGAAAGTGTGAGTGTAAGCCTAATATGAATAGTAAATTGAAGTGCGTGGATTGTGAGAAGAAACTGCCTCCGTCTAGGAAGCATGCCATTTGCGGCCACACTGCCCGTATGAGGGCGAGATGAGGAACGTCAAACGACATAGCAAGCTAGTGCACCGCAGGATGGTTTTCAGAGTAAAACAAGGCATAGGAGGTGTCATGGAACGCTTGATAAGACCGGAGGCTGACAAGACTGAATCAGGCGGCTACCACCACCAGGAGGTATGGTCAACTGCTGTAATCCCGGACACATCCTATTCTCATACTTTTCATGTTATCAGAATGTAAACAATACGTCAGTATCATCTACATTCTGATAGCATGAAAAGTCTGAGATTCGGAGTAGGACGTGTTTGAATATTGGACTTTTACCTTAGATATCCGTGGTTATGCAATTTATGTAATTAATTGTTGCCCTTTTGTGACAATTGCCAGCATCTTGGCTGTACTTGGCAGGTGCTCCTGTTTCATATAAATGCACTGAGAGGAGAGAGAGGAGACAGGGCGGGGATTCCCTGGCGAGAGGAGACAGGGTGGGGATTCCCTGGTGAGAGGAGACAGGGCGGGGATTTCCTGATGAGAGGAGACAGGGCGGGGATTCCCTGGTGAGAGGAGACAGGGCGGGGATTCCCTGGTGAGAGGAGACAGGGCGGGGATGCGGGGATTCCCTGGTGAGAGGAGAAAGGGCGGGGATTCCCTGGTGAGAAGAGACAGGGCGGGGGTTCCCTGGTGAGAGGAGACAGGGCGAGGACTCCCTGGTGAGAGGAGACAGGGCGGGGATTTCCTGATGAGAGGAGACAGGGCGGGGATTCCCTGGTGAGAGGAGACAGGGCGGGGATGCGGGGATTCCCTGGTGAGAGGAGACAGGGCGGGGATTCCCCGATGAGAGGAGACAGGGCGGAGATTCCATGATGAGAGGAGACAGGGCGGGGATTCCCTGGTGAGAGGAGACGGCGAGGATTCCCTGGTGAGAGGAGACAGGGCGGTATTCCCTAGTGAGAGGAGACAGGGCGGGGATTCCCCGATGAGAGGAGACAGGGTGGGGATTCCCTGGTGAGAGGAGACAGGGCGGGGATTCCCTGATGAGAGGAGACAGGGCGGGGATTCCCTGATGAGAGGAGACAGGGCTGAGACTTCCTGGTGAGAGGAGACAGGGTGGGGATTCCCTGATGAGAGGAGACAGGGCGGGGATTCCCTGGTGAGAGGAGACGGCGGGGATTCCCTGGTGAGAGGAGACAGGGCGGTATTCCCTGGTGAGAGGAGACAGGGCGGGGATTCCCTGGTGAGAGGAGACAGGGCGGGGATTTCCTGGTGAGAGGAGACAGGGCGGGGATTCGCTGGTGCTGCGGCTACGCGCTTATGTACAATGAGAACAATAAGGTTCGCCCGGTTCGGCCCAACGTATATGAAGCCCACGCAGAAAAATCAACATTGATCATCAACAACAACATAATAAAACGCATTACGCAACTGATCGATATCATGACACAACACAACCATATATCAAGACGTACAAAGACTCACGCCACTTGCTAATTTATGACACACTTCAGTTTTACGATTTCTCTACGCTTTACAGAAAACTGGAAACTTGTATGTGTCTGTAGGGGTCGCTGGGCATGGAACGACAAATTTTCTGAAGGCAACACCCACCCCCTCATATTTCAGTCAAAATTTGCCCATGGGGTAGTTGTTTGCTCTGGATTCACCTGTGCTGGTCTCAGCTCGCTCAAAGCAACGGCGACTGATCTATAGCCTGCGACAATTTCGCGAGATCACGCTGCATGGGTGTTTGGCGGCCTATATCTCAGTTATATGGTATACAATTTACAAAACCGCATATTGCTGAACTGGCAATGATCTGAAGAATAATTTGGTCCAATCAGATTTTAAATATTTTGACCTTTGACCCGATGACCTCGTGACCTTAGGTCATGTCATAAAATGGCAATATGATGCCAGTTAAAATGTTGAACTTTTTTGGCTACAAATTTCCTTTGGGTAGTTGCCTTTGTGCAAAACAAATGTGGAGAGAGAACTTTTCTATATTTTTTGTAAGCTTAACCCACGCAGTGCCGGGGGGCGTTTAGACGCCCTCTAAGGTTTTTCGAGGATATCGGAAAAACGGCGGCGCGCAGCGCTGCCGTTTTTGGCACAGATGTTCGGGCATCAATTACGCGCATGGTGTGCAATTTTTGACCTCCAACCTAGTCATCCCAGGTCAGGTCACTAGGCCAGATCATGTGACCCCACCTCCAAAAAAGTTTGCGGTCGTACCACAGTCACAGTTGTTGACCGATCGGTTTCAAACTTACATAATTTCATAAGGCCATAGGACAGGGACCCGCAGTAGCTATGGTACACGCATACGCAGTTGCTATAGTCCGGCTTATTTTCTCTTTTAGCGTATGTTTGACGGCGAATTAAGAAACGACCATATATACATTCGAACTGCATTACTGAGCGCTTCAAATTTATATATTGACGCATTGGCCCACCTTATCCATTGGCTGCTTGTAAGCAAAAATCCGTTTTTACCACCGCAAAGCGCTAAAAACGGATGTTCGCTTAAAAGCAGCCAATGAATAAGGTGAGCCAATGCGTCAATATATCAACTTGAAGCTCTCAGTAATGCGGTTTGAATGCATATATGGTCGTTTCTTAATTCACCGTCAAACATACGCTAGAGGAGAAAATAAGCCGGACCTTAGTGTGTACCATAGCAACTGCGAGTCCCTGTACCTACAATTTGTATATCTCGATTTTTTTTTGTATATCGGTGACCGGTTATATCGGTTATAAGTCAACGGGGAAATATTCAAATGCTTCCCATTCCGAGGATATGCATTATATCAGTCCAATTACTTCGGGATCATGTTATCATAGGCCATTATTCATGATCCAGGTGCAATTTTTGTTCAGTGACCCCTACAGGGTCAGCTTAGGTCATCCTAGGTCACCAACAGTTGTGCGTCAATAACTCGACATAATGAAGCTAGAGAAGTTAAACCAGCACTAATGTGTTGGTCTCATCGAGACACGTCGCCCAATATGTAACATGACCTACTTGGGTCACCACTTGACCTTGGCCTGAGGCCAAATTTCACAGTTAGCCTAACCTCGTCGACATGAATATGATTCGAAACGCCTTGACGAGACAAACACGATGGTGTCAAAATTATCGCTTTATCTTTATTAGGTAAAACGTTATTTGCGAAAAACAGTTTTGTCAAAATAACATTTTTGACCTTTCATGACCTCTGGAGCCTAAATTGACCGGAGCTAAAACTTGAGGACACCTTTGCGATTGTATTTGTCAAGAGCTTTTCTATTGCTTTTTTACGTGTATTTCTAGCTAGCATAGTTCCCGAAATATTTAGGGGTTTCTGGAGCGAAGTCCTAAAACGGGGAAATCTAACCTTTGATGACCTATGGTGACCTCAATATTGACTTAGACCAAAAAATGTAAAACGATTTAAAATAATTTTTGACGAGCTTTCGATCAGCATTTTCGGTTTTTGTCTACGTCCCATAGGAGCCGAGTTCGAGGGGGTCGGAACGCCCCCCCCCCTCCCCCTCACGGCACGGTGAAGGTGGCGCCGAGCACTGGCACGGCGCGGGTTAAAATGACTAGTTTTTTCATCATGTTGCACCAAATCGCGTGCATCACTCCTACGTCACAAACGTTACTTGTTCAAGGGTTCATCTTAGCTTGCATTACAACACAAGGTCACTCATATTGAAAAAAATTGTCATTTGAGCTCATGATCAAGTCTTCCTAAACGACCTCATTTCAAGTTTTTGAGGTCGTTTAGAGAGACTTGACCAATACTTAATTTTGACTATCGTGTTTGTCTCGTCAAGGCGCTTCGAATCATATTCATGTTGACCAGGTTAGGTGAACCGATAGATTTGACCTCAGGTCAAGGTCAAGTGGTGACCGAAGTAGGTCATGTTGCATATTGGGCGACGTGCCTCGACGAGACAAACACATTGGTGCCGGTTGCACTTCTATTTTCATTATGTCGAGAGTTATTGATAACAAAGTGTTGGTGATCTCGGATGACCTCAGCTGACCCTGTATGGGTAACTGAACACAAATTGCACACTGGATCATCAAGAATAGCCTATGATAACATGATCCAGAAGTAATTGGACTAGTATCATGCATATCCTCGGAATAGGAAGCATTTGAATATTTCCCCCATTGACTTATAATGGGAGGTCACGAAATTGACCCGACCTTAGGTCACCGATATAGACAAAATTGAGATCAACGAATTGTAGGTACTTATGGCCTTATCAAATCTTGTAAGTTTGACACCGATTGGTAAAAAACTGTGGCTGTGGTACGACCGGAAACGTTTGGAGGTGGGCACGTGACAAAGCCTGGTGACCTGACCTTAGATGACTCGAGATTCGAGGTCAAGAATTTCACACAATGTGGGTAATTGATTCCTAAACACCTGTGCCAAAAATGGCGGCGCTGCCCGCCGCCGTTTTCCCGGTATCCTCGACAAACCTTAGGGGTGCGTCTAAACGCCCCCGGCACGGCGCGTGTTAAGCTTTACAAAATATAGAAAAGTTCCCACTCCACTTTTGTCGCACAAAGGCAACTACCCAAAGGTAATTTCTGGCGACAAAAAGGTCAACATTTCCACTGGCATCATATTGCCATTTTATGACATGACCTAAGGTCACGAGGTCATCGAGTCAAAGGTAAAAATATTTAAAATCTGATTGGACCAAATTATTCTTCAGATCATTGCCAGTTCAGCAATATGCGGTTTTGTACATTTTATACCATATAACTATGAGATATAGACCGCCAAACATACCCATGCAGCGTGACCTCGCGAAATTGCCGCAGGCTATATCTCGGTCACCGTTGCTCTGAGCACGCTGAGACCAGCACAGGTGAATCCAGAGCACACAACTACCCCATGAGCAAATGTGGACCAAAATCTGAGAGGGGGGGGGGGGTGTTAATTTGCGTAAAAATATCGTGGAATGCCCCTGAGCTGCAAAACAGAGCTCAACATATTTGGTCGACTACAATAACACTTGATTACCCAGTGACAATGATTAAAATGTGGATGACTGTTATTTGTACTTCGTCATGCTTTGCTCAGTATCGTCTGTTTTGGAGCATATCCAACAGTTAACAGTGAATTCGACGCTGGCTATTTAGCTTTATAAATTTGTAGGTTAAGTTTAAAATTCAAACTATTTCTGATCGTCAAAATACTTTAGGTCCAGACAGGAAAAAGTCCTAAAAATAATTCCTAATCACAATGGTAATGTTCATATTCTTCGTTTTGAAACAAAGTATCAACACAATGTACAATATCAACTTGAATTACGACCTTGCATGTGGCTAAAGTTACCCTGAATGACTGTAATATTTTCCGACATTGCGCTGCGTGTCTTGTCGATGGATTTAATGCCGCTGAAAACGATTCGCAGTAGGTAAACAAATTTAAAAGTTATTACATGTATTACAAAACGACTGCTCTGTGCGATTAGCGATGTCACATCAATCATCATATGAATTCCTTCCTCCGAGAGCGTCGTCCACAGCGGTAAGCCACGCACATGTCACCCTCTCCAAGGCCGGCATACGCATTCAGTGTATGATGCACTTCCACTAGTGTTTAAAGGGAAATAATGACCTTTTGATTTTGTTAGCAACAATTTGATTTTGTTTGCAAGGACCAAAAGTACTTGCAAGTACCGGTCGTTAAAAGTGTGGAACGCTTATCAAAATATATTGTAAATTCATCACATTTTGCATGAAAACTTCGGTAGGAAAGCTTTCATGCAAAATGTGATGAATTTACAATATATTTTGGTCTCGTCTGGCGATTTCAAGTGCTAACTCCATTTTTTGTGGAAAAAGGTCATTATTTCCCTTTAAAGGGAAGTATGCAAAATAGCAAGAACATATATCTCACGAGCCAAGCCACATTTGGAAGCTACTAGGAGCAGGGACGTAGAAACGTCACGCAAAGTGTGTGTTGGGGGGGGGGGGGGGGTGGCAGTGAAACTTTGATCTCGTTTTGAGAACCCCCCCCCCCCCTATGGAAGATGTCTTTGCAGTTTTGGGCTGTTCTCGTATTGGCGAACCTTTTGGCATCAGAAACCTTTCTCACCAAGCCAAATAAAATATTTTAGCAAACAAAAATGGCCGAAAAGTGAGGGGCCATACCCCCCCCCCTGTTCCTACACCGATGACTGATGACACCGATGACCTTGCCTGGCAGACCAGAGCTAAATGGCACTCGTAGGCAGGGTAATATAACAACGGGTAGAACAGTAAGGAATGTAACGCCCAAATGAATTAGACAAGATATAATTTTTCTGGTAATTTTTGTTCTATTGTAAAATAAATTAAAGCTATTGTTTGCTATCAATAACATGTATTTCCATAGAATATGCGTGTGCGTGTGCGCGCACACGCACACGCACACGCACACGCACACGCACACGCACACACGCACACGCACACACACACACACACACACACACACACACACACACACACACACACACACACACACACACACATACACACACACACACACACACACACACACACACACACACACACACACACACACACACACACACACACACACACACACACATACATACATACATACACACACATCTAAACACGTACACACACACATTTGGTGATGCAATGTTCATATTGTGTGTTATGTAGGCCTGTAACATATGCGCATTGTGTATATAGGTGGATTATGTAGAGTTTGTTTTTTGCATTTATTGTTTCTCAAAGAGGAAGATGTGTTCGAGTGTTTGCGAACGTTAGAATGATGTTTAAAAAAACAAGTGTCGTAAATGTCAGACCTGAAGATGGGCCATGCCTGAAACTGTCGTCTCTTTTGTCTCATTTTTGTATTAATATATTACATAGTATGAGGCTGTGGTTTTTATTAACTCTATTATTTCCATAGATTATATCTTTATTTATTGAATTCAATTCCAGCAAATATACATTTGGAAGCGGTCAGCGGTCGTATACATTTGCAAATATACATTTGGAAGCTGTCAGCGGTCGTTCCGACATTGGTTAACGCCCAAGCCCATTTAACCCCTTTGCGCCCGGAATAGCGAAAAGCCGGGTCTGACCACTCCCATTAGCCAATACCACGCGCTGCGTCTTCCCGACGACTGCGGTGGCAGCAGCGACCCAGTGCAGCGGTGGAGTCCTTCTTCTCTGGCCCAGTCTCGCCTTACAGCGCGTGCTTCTCGCCCTCGTTCTCCTGCTTGCCGTAGACAAAGCCGTCCTCCCCACACATCTCCTGGTAGCAGTGCAGTACCACCACGAACCAGTACCAGAAGACGCCGACCAGCCCGGTCAAACCCAGCACCAACAGGATGAGCCACAAAACGCCCGCGATGCAAGCGATGACGAAAACGATCACCATGGCGAGGCTCTGCAGGCCGTATATGATGCCGGAGTAGATGAGCCAGGCGAGGAGCATGCCGCGACTGTTCTTGTTCACGCCGTGCACCAGCAGTGCGTTCATTATGATGTGGAGGATACCCACGGCGAATTGAACCATAATCAGCGCCAATATTGCTGAGTCCATTTGGGAGTGCTGTTGCGGTGCCAACATTGCTATGTTGATGACCTGGAATACGAGTCCCAAGCTTCCAAGCGCCAGCATCGTTATGCCAATGGCCCGGGCGCCGTCACGCAGGTCGAAGCAGCAACAGCAGCCGGTGAGGCGACCCATCTTGGCTGGTGAGGTGTGTGCTGAGTACAGGGGAGGAAACAGCACTCGAGACGCGTCAGCAGCCCGCCGGACACTGGCAGAAAGAAGTAGCCCGAGAGCAACAGGCGCACAACCCACCTCGGGCACAGTTTCCGGCCAACTGACGAGTGACCAGGGGGTGACACCGCTTGAGCGCCGTATAGGCCGCCTCGTAGGAGCCAAACATACTTGATGTGACGTAACTGGCGGCAGAGTGCACAGGGCACAGCAGGCGCTGGCGCCGTCCGTAACAAGGCTGCCGCCGGCGCATCGGCCTGAGAAGTCTATTTCCGAAGAGTATATTATAAATCGGCATGACATTCCCGCCAGCTTTTGAGAAACTCGTATCTTTGCAACCGCACGTCCGATTGACAAGCTGGCTTCCTTACTGAGTAGCCCCATCTACCCTACCCTGTTTGAGACCAGCGCCGACTCACGTGGGTGACTACCACTGCACGTGGCGCGTGCCGCGTGAGGGGTGTGCAAAGTGTTTTGGACAAAACACTTTGCACACCCCTCACGCGGCACTCGCCACGCAGTGTTAGTCACCCACGTGAGTCGGCACTGGTCTCAAACAGGTTAAAGGGATGATACGGGTATTTCCTAGAATAATTGACTTACATAGTAAAACTTACTTATAAAGGTAAGTCACACGGTAGTCACATTTTTTTAATGGAAATTATCGCTTCTGCACGTAAGGACATTTCATAGTGCGCGGTGATGCCACCGCGCACTTTCTGCAGTACTGGCTGAGGCAGAGCCAGTCATCTCTTTTATGTTAATGAAAACACCTCACTTGTGGCATATTTCCGGTTACAATAAGCAATATATGATAAAATAAACTTTTTTTCCAACGGCAGCAGCAGTTACCTAGTTTTTTTCCCATAAAATTCGATATTTTTCATGAATTTTCATGCCCCCCCAACAAAAAAAAAATACGCCACCACCAAATTCTCAACGCTAAACGCCGCAAGGAAAAACCCACCAAAAAACACAAAGCTCGAACGAACAGTATGTAGTTATAAAGAGTCCCGTAAGAATTGAATTGAATAATCTTTTTGTGATCCAGTGACGGACTTGTAGATAATTCAAAGCTCTAACATTGATGAAGAACGAAAAAAGGCATGTCATTACTTGCCTGGCTTAGAGCGTCTTTGATTTAGTAACTCCTACAATCAAGGGCGTAGCTATTATACCGCAAATACGGCAAATGCGGTATGCTCGGAGCGTGATGCCCCACTTATATAATTTCAAGTCCTTTGTGGAACACCATGCCACCAAACTAGTGTCGTGCTACCCACTTGATTGTGAGATGCGTGATTCCCTAGTGAGCGATGTAATGATCCTTAGTATGGTGCCCCTTGTGGAAGATATGATCCTAGTGGAAGATGGGATGCCCCTTGTGGAAGATGTGATGCCCTAGTGGAAGATGTGATACTCCTACTGAAAGCTGTGATGCCCCTAGTGGAAGATGTGATGAGCTAGTGAAATATGTGATGTCCTTAGTACTATTACATTAAATGTGATGCCCCTAGTGGAATATGTTAAGGTGCTATTGGAAAATGTGATGCCCGTACTAGAAGGCGCGATGTCTCTAGTGGACGATGTGATGCCCCTAGTGGAAGATGTGATGACCACACAGTGATGACCACATGTGATGCCCCTACATGAAGAGGTGATGCCCCTATTAAAAGCTGTGATGCCCCCAATGGAAGATGTCCCTAATGCCCCTTGTGGATGATGCAATGCCTCTTGTGGAAGATGTGATGCCCCTACTGAAAGCTGTGATTTCCCTACTGCAAGATGTGATGCCCCTAGTACCGCTGTGAAGCCCCTTGTAGAAGATGTGATGCCCTTAGTAGAATATGTGATGCCCTAGTGGAAAATGTAATGCCCCACTGGAAGTTGTGATGTCCCTATAACTGGAAACTGTGATGCCTAGTGGAATATGTGCCCTAGTGAATGTGATGCCCCTACTGGAAAATGTGATTCCCCTAGTGGAAGATGTTAGGGCCCTGTTGGAGAATGTGATACCCCTTCTTTAGAAGACGCGAGGCCCCTAGTGGAAAATGTGATGCCTCTACAGGAAGCTGTGATGCCCCTAGTGGAAGATAAGATGCCCCTAGTGGAAGATGTGATATCCCTAGTGTAAGATGTGATGCCCTTAGTGGAAGCTGTGATGCCCATATTGGAAGACAGTGTGGGGAGTGGAAGATGTGATGCACCTAGGGGAAAATGTGATGCCCCTAGTGGAAGATGTTGTGCCTCTAGTGGAAGATAAGATGCCTCTACTGGAAGATGTGATGCCCTTATTGGGAGATGTAATGTCCCTGGTGGAAGATGTTGTGCACATAGTGGAAGATGTGATGCCCCTAGTGGAAGATGTGATGCCTCTACTGGAAGCTGTGATGCCCCTACTGGAAGATGTGATGTCCTTACTGGAAGCAGTGATCCCCCGAGTGGAAGATGTGATGCGCCTTCTGATGGCTGTGATGCCCTAGTGGAAGATGTGATGCATCTACTGGAAGGTGTGATGTCCTTATTGTAAAATATATGATGTCCCTATTGAAAGATGTGATGTCCCTTTCTAGAAGATGTGATGCCCGGAATGCGTGATGCTCCTGCTAGATTTGATGAATGCTCAGGTTGAGTTATTTGGGCGATCAAATAATTGTCGTGCTGTCCCCTTTTGTATCGCTGTAACTAGAGGATGGTCAACCTGTTCAGTGGTTCACCCGTTAACCCTTTTAGTGTCTGAGTTGTGGGGGGGGGGGGGGGTAAAGGACACCCTCTCCCTAAGGTTTTTCCGCTCCTGCCTCCAAACGAGTGAACGAGTGAAGACACGGCCATCGAACTTGTTGACTTTTCCTAAATATTCATTGGGCACATTTTGACACAATGCTAAAAAATGTCAGGTCACCAGGGGCGGCTTCAGGTGTAGTTTTTGGGGCCATGTTTGGGTTTTCAGCGTGTCTCGACTTTCAAAGGGAATCAATTCCCATTCTCTAACCGTTGTAGATACGAGCTTACGACGTGCATGCCTTTTCTTGCTGCTCTTAGTAGACATGTTGATCATTTCTTCATTATTTTTTTTTTTTTGGGGGGGGGGGGGATTACGCATGGGCACCTCCAGGAACTAATTGTGGGAGGCATTTTGGGTCACTGGCATTGCATGGAAATATGACAAATAATAATGTCAAACTCAGTGAACCTTCTTAGCTATCCTTTGCACACCTTGTGCGATTTTTCCTTCTATTTTTGGGTTGCCCACAGGCGACTCCAGGGATGGAATGGGGGGGGGGGGCATGTGTTTGACTCCGTACAAACATTGTGTTTAGTAACTCCAAACGATATTTTGCAGTGGGTTATCTTGTGAAATATCATCTGCATGTATCACAATTGTATGTTGTGGCATAGGCAGTCCCACGGGTGGGACGCAAGCGCATGGGCCAGTGTTATGGGCGGCTCCAGGGATGAAATTAAGGGGGAATTGTAGACCCACGACGTGTAACTACATACCAAATATATAAACTTGAAACTTGATGACCTGTTATAGCCTTGCACACGTTCCGTATTTTTGTCTTCATTTTTCGGTTGCCCAAGGGCGACTCCAGCGACAGATTTTTGGAGGTAAGCAGAATGGCTGGATCCATCTCACGTCACCAACAATGACGGCCAGAGTGCACGCCAGGGCCTTGCAGCGACCCTCGTATCGGGACGCACGTGCGTCGCCCCCCGCCCCGAGGTTGTATTGGTCTGGTGAGACCCGGGGCCCAGGGGACCGAGACAATCAGTCTAAGGGGAGAAACCGATTACAATAGTCCCAAGGTCAAAGAAAAACATGCAAACACATTCTATCCAGCAAGGCGACGCGCTAAAAAGTTTGTTCAGTGAGCAACAAGAGCTTCCTCAATTTCCCTCTCCTTCCCCTCCTGAGCACGCCACTGCACAAATACAAACTGTCATTTGTACTTTTCCATGCATACACATGTAATTATAAGCGGCCAAAACAGAAATAAAATCGTCAAAAATATTATAGTGCCATCTTTAGATACCCCTTTTGAATTACCTGATAACGTCATTGGGTTAATCTCCCAAAACTTTTAAAAGGATTATATGTTAAAGCATACAATTAGGTGGCGAAATACATAAATATGAAAACTTGCGTTCATACAACGTCCCATGCCAAATAATCTAAAAAATGGCATGCGTTCTCCATTTTGTGCTACCTGTATCCGCCCCCATGGCAACATTTTTCATATTTGTGAATATAGGAATGTAGTTCAAGCTGCAAGGAATCGAATGACGCTTTCCCGGACTGAAGCAGTCCAGTGGTTTCCGAGATACGATGGGGGCCAAATATCCCCCGTTCCGACAGTTTTCCATCTTTTTTAGCCTGAGTAATATGGTTAACATGTTACACGCCCACCGACGGGGCGGATATCCGCCTCACCCGGAGGTTTATCGTGAACCCCTGACAAACGGCGGCGGATAGTAAATGAAAAACTGCCTTCATTTCAACATTTTCATCATACCGAGATGTGCAACCAGGAAAATGTGTTACCTGAGGCTTGGCTCCACTCACGGTCAGGTTCCAATATTCAAATTGCGTTTTCTGTTAAAAATATTTAGCATCTTAAAGGTTCATCCATCCATCCAAACCATAATCCATTTCGCCGAAGAACAGCATTCGTATGGTGCTTCAGATAGCAGCAAAGCAATGCTACGTTAACGCGTCAGGGCTATTGGACTAGCACCGTGCAGTATACTAAGCCATGCTACAGCAACACCCCAGGGTTCTTGAGCTAGCACCACGATGCCGGTCAGAAAAGGTGTTTAATTCGCCGAATTTCAGCACCCTATCTTGGCTCCGGGGTGCTACAGGTAGCACATTCGAAGCACCGTTATTCTGCATAAGACGCACCGTAATAGCGCTTATTGTAGCACTCCACTGGCGCTAGGTATTGAGGTGCTTCTTTCAGCTTTAATGGGCTACCACAAGCAGCGATCAATTATGCCAATATTGTAAGCCGCACACCGCTGCAGCGGGTCTTCGCTCTCCGGCCGAACGCCGGTGAGAGTTAAATGTTACCACATCGTATCTTCCGATCCAATAACTGCAGCGAGACCCGCAAGGCGGCGATCAAAAGCTGTCAATGAGATAAATCTAAAGCATACCCTACAATTCTCAAAATAAGGTCGCATGTCAGGTGAACGGTCGAAATCGAGGTATCTGAGTTGATGAGCCATACTTTCCATTCAAAGCATTATATTGCGAGTATTATTGCACGAAGTGCTCTCAAATATATAATTAATCTACCGAATAAGCTAAAGTGAAATTGTGAGCAAAGGTCAAGGTCAAGTCATAAAAGGTCACTATTGGCAAGATGTATACGAATGTCATGCGACCCATATTTTATGGGTTACTTTACGCGTATAATTAGATAGAAGTAACCATTTTCACAATTTGACCCCATATAGCGACCTTTAGGTGAAATGTTCAGTTCAAGGTCAGGTCACATAAGGTCAAAATTTGAAATAGATTAATCTAAACAAAAAACATGTTTCTAGACCAGTTTTATCCCAGAAATACAGTGGTTGCATTTATTTGTCTGCATCTGGTCGATAAAAGCCAAACAATGCAACTTTTTATTTAAAAAAAACGTTATGAGTTGCTCATACATAGGGAGCCATAAGTTAGTCAAAATACAGATATTGCTTTAAACTTTGGTTTGGGTACTGTGCATACTTGGTTCTCCAACATATATTCCGGTTTTCAATATCTTCGAAAATTTTGATTTTCTGGATTCTTTCCCCCAAAAAATGTTTTTGATTCTCTGGTCAAGAACTCAAAACAATATGAGAGCAATTTTGAAGAGAATGTTTTTCCTTTCTTTTGACGTTTTTTGCAGTTTGCTTAAAAAATCGTTCTACGATTGTTGAACATGTAGCGATTTGCCGTCAAAAAAGGTATGATATGACGTCACTAAAAAGTCATTATCTCTCAAAGTACTTGACTGATTTCATTGAAATTTTGTGATAACACGTGAAATTGATGCAAAATAAGGTACTCAAAGTTTGACGTCGATGTCTAACATAGTTAAGTTAATGAGCAAATCCGAGAGGATGGTAATATTCAGTCCCCAGCGGGGCGCGGGTTAACGCGCTCGCCTTGCGATGGGTTAAAATTTGCCCCCCTTGCCCCCTGTCATTTTCCAAGGATAGCTAATTCGTTAGAAGCGATAGGTCGTGCACATACATGCACAAATATGCACAAAGGTAATCATAGGTATAAATAGTATATTTTTGTAGGTCATTCAAGGTTACTGATGTCCGTTAACCTCAGATGACCTTAAATAACCTCTGGTGCTTATAATTGTAATTTGGGGCGGAAATTTCAAATGACATTCATTTAGTCCGATTACCGAATACCGAATGCTCACAACCAATTTGGCACATCACGCAATAGCACTTCACACGACATTTCCACCAACGCATAGGTCACACCGATGGAAACCGGGTAAAAGGCAAAGCGCAAACATTATAGGTAACTCAAGTTTTGTTTTTACTGTCGGCAAAACAACCGTGCATGGTTAGCGTGTTTCCTATTCAGCAGCTTACGATAGCCTTCGCAGCTCCGAAGCTTCAGATGGTGGTGGTATTTGGGGCTTTATACGATGCGTCTTCAGTCATTTATCATCGAGTCCCACGTCGCGACCCAAGCGAGGGAAATGAAAGGCCTCGCCAGTAGCCAGACCCGAACCCATGGATTCAAAACCTTTAACGGTTTACCGACTGGGCCACCCAAGCCCAACCTCTATCCGTCAAACGATTCAACTCCTTAACAGAACACCGGTGCACTGCTCATACCAGGTACGGACTTCGACATCAATAATGTATTCAGTCAACCTTCACTTTGATGTTCTATGTTTACCTGTCCGACACGGCGGCGCAGGGAAAAGGACGGCGTTGACGGTATGGCCGGCGGCCGCATGTTGCAGCCACTAGCAGACACCAGCTGAGATCAGCACTCGGCGACAAAAAGCGAGTGAGCGGCGGTCGTGCACATTACGAGAGCTGCTGAACGAAGCGCATACACTTCTGAGGAGGCTTCATGCCATCATCAATGTGCAGCACATACCGTTGAAGGTAGCACATTAGTGAAGCAAATTTTCTGCCGAACTTGACGTTCAGCACAGAGTGTGCGAGGCAGAGGGCAACAACGGCCTCCACGTTGTCCTTGCACTGGACAAGTGTCTGCCCGTCGGCCTTCAGGCTGGAAAGATGTGGGATAGAAGCCACGCCGCTGCCCCCGTCCAGTAGTGTGTCCAAGTCAACCCCCAGCTGTCTGGCCGTTTGCTTTAGGACTTCCTCTGGAGCGAAAGAAATGTGTTGGTTGCAAAAATAAATACAAATATGTTTTACTATCGTGCATTGCTACAGCACTGCATTCTGAACTGATGTATTAATATGCATCTTTTAAATATAAGCATTTAAGGTGCCATGATATTTCAGCTCCATTGATGAATATTTCATCGCGCACTATATGCTTAAAGGTACTGATAATTTGCATATGAAGACATTGTTGATATGTGGGGCATTCCATGTCAAATTGATCAAAACATATAATTTTTTACCTCACCCTTCGATTTTCTTGAAACTATGTAGACATGTTGCACCATGTGTAAAGTCATCGCATGATCATTTTTTATCAATTTTGACCTTAGGTCACTGAGCTAGAGGTCATTGCACTTTGACCTCACCACATTACATTCCAAAGTTCAAGAGCCCATAACTTTGGAAGTTTGTGTCCCAGTCTCACGAAACAAAATGCATGCAATAGGCAATGGACCCAACTTGGCTTTGCACATCAAACATTTAAGGTCAATGACCTTTGGCCAGATTTGACCTTTAACTGAAATCTTAAAATTTGAATAGCAAAAATCACGTCACCTCCGATTTAGCTCATTCTTACATATAACATTGCCCAACATGTACTCCACAAACTGGGAAAACATTGGCGTGGGCCATTCATAAGTTTGGAAGAAAACGGTACTTAAACTCGGCGCTGTCACGTGACCTGACCTGACCCTGGAGTAGTGATTTCCATGTTTTAAAACATGCCGACATGGGTTTCATCTGAAAGGCCGTAGGCTTGCATTCATAATGTTTTCAATTATATGGGATGTCAAATAGGTCATGTGTGACTTTGACATGTGTCCTGACTTGACCTGGAGCATTGGCTTCTCATAATGCGTTACAGCATAGCCAATATGGATATCATTTGAAAGCTCAGCAGCTAACCAATGCATTTGTGGTGTTTTCAAGCATGTGGAATGTCACATGTGACCTGTATGACATCATACAGGTCACATACAGGTCACATGTGACCTGTGATCTGAATGTGACATGTACCTGTATACACATACAGGTCACATGTTACCTGTATGACATCTCAAATTTTTGCAAACATAATTGGTAAGTCAATGGAATTTCAAACGATACCCATATTGGCTATGTTGTAACGTCTTATTACAAGCCAGTTTTCCAGGTCATGTCAGGTCACGTATCAAGGTCACTCGTGACCTGTGTGACATCCCACATGCTTGAAAACATCACAAATGCATTGGTTAGCTGCTGAGCTTTCAAACGATACCCATAGTGGCTATGCTGTAACGCATTATGAGAAGCCAATGCTCCAAGTCAAGTCAGGACACATGTCGAAGTCACACATGACCTATTTGACATCCCATATAATCGAACATTATGTTATTATGTTTAATTACACATTATGAATGGATTGGATAGCCCATGGCCTTTCAGATGAAACCTATATCGACATATTTTTAAAACAAAATGGAAATCACTCCTCTAGGATCAGGTCAGGTCACGTGACAGCACCGATTTTAAGTACCGCTTTCTTCTAAACTTATGAATGGCCCACGCCAATTCTTTGCCATTGTGTAGAGGACATGTTGGGCAATTGTTATATGTAAGAATGAGCCAAATCAGAGGTGTCATGATTTTTGCCCTCCAGATTTAAAAAAAAAATCCTGGGGGGGGGGCGCCGACAACTCAGGTCAATTAGCGCTCATTTGTTCAGATTTCAGTTCAAGGTCAAATCAGGTCAAAGGTCATTGACCTTAAATGTTTTATGTGCAAAATAAAGTTGGGCCCATTGCCTATTGCATGCATTTTGTTTCATGAGACTGGGACAAAAACTTGCGAAGTTATAAGCTCTTGAACTTTGGGATGTAATGGGGTCAGGTCAAAGTTCAATGACCTCTAGCTCAGTGACCCCAGGTCGAATTGTCAAATAAAAGCACCCGAGATGGTTTTGACCATAAACCGACATGCATACAAAGTTTGAAGCAAATCGGAGAGGGTGCTGTATTTTGGTGATTTATTTGACATGGAATGTCCCATGTGCATTTTCAGTAAATGGAGAATTCCGTGGGCTCTAAACACGATATTTGTTACAGCATGAGAGCGACACAAACGGTGGCATGCCAATGTCATGTATATATCTCAACGAGTACTGATGTAAAACAATGTACTGAAACTGAAAGTCACTTGCAAAAAAAGTTATCCAGGTCATCATAGGTCAGTGACCTCGGATGACCTCTGAAAAAGTCATGATCTAAGTGGAATCATAAATTTCACCTGTTAACACCTGCTCATATGCTCCTTAACAACTAACAATCGGAAAGCGCACAAGTTGCAAGCATCAGTCAGTGCTACTGGACGCCGCCAGTTACGCTTGACATGACCTTGAAGAACAGGTAATAATAGGGCACAGGTAATGGGGAGCAGTCTGGAAATTTTCAGGGTATTTGTAAAATTGTTCAAAAAAATAAGATATATAAATAGCTGCTATAGCTATAAATAAAAATATAAATAGCTGAAAAAATATGCTCAAAACACCTGAGTAGTAGTCAGCACCGTACCTTTCGGACTCTTTAGCAGGCGTGCCAGGTCCACGTCGAGCTTCTCTTGCACCGCCTGCACAGCAGAAGAGAAGTAGTCGCGCTGTCCCGACAGCCGATCCAACTCCCTCTGAAACTGAAAAGAAGAACACAAAATATGAAGAGTTTAACACCTATATTTCGCAAAACGCCGCATAACGTTTAACATCAATTCGTGTGGAGGGAAACCGACGCTATTGTATGCATTACATAGTTAGCAACAAGTAACATGTCCAATCCCACATTTTCAGGCGTGCTCTTAATGCGACACAAAGGTACTGCTACATACAAAACATTCTCTATATGCGGCAAATAATTATCTTGTGACAGGGACCGCCGTTATGTAGACCATAGCTAACTCAAATTATACACTTTTGCCACTCATAACCCTAAAATTGAAATTAACGTTGAAATGTCGTCACAACTCACAACACGTCACACATGTGGGTGTTTAAAACCATCGTCTCACCTCGCCCGGCATGGCGTGCCTCCTGGCTGGGAAAGTCCCATTTAGGATATCGCGAGCCACTTCATCAGACGCGCCTCGTAGGTCGTTTATCAATGCCTGGGTACGGATGGTCCCCATCGTTATCGGTGGGAGATAGTTTGGTAGCCCCAGCACCCGCTTCCGTTTTATGGCCTGGACATCGGGCGTCCCACAACCATCCGCGTCCTCCAGGGTCCTCTTGCGTTTGGCAGCACGGCAGTTTCTAAATTTGTCCCTCACCATACGCCTCACCCAGCACTGTGAAAATCGCGCAAATAAGTTTCATGCAGAGAAAACGTGACGTGACAACTCAGAGTCTCAACGCAGGGTCAAGCAGTGTCAAAATGGCAATTGAATATCAGTTATAAATTGTCAGTCTTTCATTTTAAGCACTTCTGGAATGTCCTTACATGTGTAAATGGACGGTGGGTACGTAAGTATCAAATATAAGGTGCGTAATCTGTAATCAAAATAACTGTAAACAGAGATTTCCAACATTAAGTGGCTTATTGCCAGAAAAAATGAAGGAAATTGAGAAAAACGATGTTCTTGTAAATACTTTGTCATCGCCCTCGAAAGTACTGACCGCGGCATCAACGCTGTTCAGGTTTCCACGAAGGAGAGGAAACTTGTCAAATACGCCACCCACCAGGTAGTCGTACTGCTTCCTGTCTGGCTGGTCGCTGCAAACGAGAGGATACGAATGCATGTCCTGGTGCAACAACCCAAGTGTGGTAATGCTAC
>JAXIVJ010011973.1:27500-41791 GCA_036785665.1 Chirona hameri | reverse complement strand
GATTGTATAGCCTCTGCCCAGGCTATCGTAAGCACCGTACTTTTTCGTAAGCACCGCATTCCTTCGCCACAAAATCAAATATATTCGGCTGGAGTCTTTTCAGTCAATACAACTTGCAGGTAGGGGTTTCCCAACACGGGCTACAAAACTGCTATCTCAGTTCAAAACCCCATGTTGAAGGTGAACTATTTCCTTTAAGATACTGTAACGTGAGCGAGGACATCAAACCGCGCACCTCCTGGCGATGAATTATTTCTAACATACGCTCGAAGGTCAAAAACCCCCGGTATCACCCGGTGCGAAGTGTGGCGGTGGAAATAAAGAATGTCGCGATGGAGAAGAGGAAAAGGAGAAGGAATGCGAACAAGAAATCCTCGTTTGTGCTGTCAGGCTCAATCCTATTCTTCGCGTCCGAATAATGGCCGGTTGTTCTCCGTTTCATTAGTTAGCGGAAGTTTTCTTCTGCCGCTCCCGTCACTCCGTCGTCGCGGCGGTTTGACTTCGCACGCCGACCTTGACAAATGGCACGCTGCTGTTTTTGCTCCGGTTCGCGGCGCTAAATCGCGCGCCTTCGTAACGAGCGACGCACGCAATAAGAGCAGCGCGCGCCGCGGCCGATCGCTCTTCATCTGATGCAGCCGGCCGGGGCCAGTGATACATCTCAATCACGGCAGCCGGGGCAATCGGTAGCCTGGCCGGCGTCCAAATCTGACCTCCGCCACGCCACTGCAGGCCGGCGGCTGACGAGCGGAGGTCAGTTCCCACGCCCCGCGGCCCCGGCGACACCCGGCCTGCCGGGCCGGGCCGGCGGGGAGGGGCCGGGCGGGCCGGGCCGAGCCGGGCGGGGCGGGCGGGGCGGGCGGGGCGGGCGGGGCGGGGCGGGCGCCACCCCAGAGTGCCATTTACGATGGTAATGGCCACTGGGAGCGGCGCACGTGGATATTATCGGCCTTCTATGGCGACCGGTCGGACTGTGGCGGCGATTGTGGCGCTGAATGGCAGCTGCCACAGAGAATGGCAGCTGCCAGGCGGCGCGCTCCGAGGCGAGCTTTTGTGGTCGGCCCGACTCCGGGCCGGGCCTGACGGACGCGTGTGGGCCGCGAGAGATGGTCCGCCGAGATCGCCGTGCGTAGGTGCGTCGCTTAGAGAATGACGGGATAAGATAATGGGGAATGGAATGCGGACACGTGAATAGACGGCTCCCAAGTGAGGCGGAGAAGAGAATAAAAGAAGAGAGAAAGAAAAAAATAGTCGAGAATGACCAGTTTATGACGTCTTGCGGTCTTAGGTGGTCATTACCGATAACATCTAAAGAGAGTGTGCGATAGATTTGTTACATCACAAATCAGATATCATATTGTTAATGAAAGCATGATTATAGCGTAGAGTTCAGGCCAACTATCTACCTGCCAGTCAGATGAGATTGTGTGTAGGAGTTATGTGTTTAGACTTCGTGTGAAGACCACAGTAATGGCGTTTTTTTGCTGGGAGATTACGAAAACAGACATCTTGTGTTGTTTAAAGTTTATGTTTACTGCTAAGTGTTCAAGCAATACTGCATACCCTTCAGCGAAAATCTCGATGATGTTTGAACGCATTGGCGAACACTGACTTTTAAGTCCCCATTTGCAGGCACTCAAACATTATGTAGAGCAAATTTATCTCGTAATTTCATTTCTCCCGTGACCATTATATGTTCTATATAATCCTTAGGAATGTGGGTTCCTAAGTTGTGCATAGGCTATTTTTTCTGTGCCATTTATTGGGATGCTTTGTGTAGGAAAACTTCTTGCAGCGATGACAGCGATGATACATGGAATACTTTTATCGAATAAAGTACTTTATCTTGTTAGTGTTTTGAACGCAAGAGACAAACGTGATTTCTGGGTGATATTGAGCAGGGCAGTGGTAGTGATGCACGCGTAAGCAAGGGCGGAGCCAGCCGGCGTTTTTTTGTAGGGGGGGGGGGCAAACCGTTTTTAGCGGACCTTACCTACCCCTAATTTCGAATTTCTTCCCGGATTTGGGCCACTTCATTTTGCAACCACACGATTTCTAATAATTTCTTTATTTTGATACTTTTTTTTAGCTTTTCGCCCTTTTGGGATATCGAAAAAGGAAAGATGTCAGCTTGCAGTTTGTATTGTTCCGACATTGCCTTACACTGAACAAAACTATGTCAGTTGTCAGCTGTACCCACGGGCGTCGCCGATAATTTTTGAGTGGGGGGTCGGCTGAAATGACGGGAAAATTTGCCCATTTTTGTATGCGTGTATTTAAGCCTTTGCAGCATTTGTAATGTGGACTTCCCTGTTTAGTAGGTACGTGTTATTTAGTGCCGCGAAGTAGCGCGAATTTTTTCATTCAGGTTTGCCTGATATAACCCATAAACATGGGCCTTGTAGAGAATAAGAAGCTAAACATGCTATTCATTCAATTCACCGTTACAACGAACCGAAGACGATGGCGATGACTTCGTTATGACGATGACCACCGATGTAGCGGCGTGAAAATGTAAATTTTAGGTCGTGGAAAACAAAATGCTAATATTGGAATCAGACTCAGGTAACCCCTATCCCTGGTTGCACATCTCGGTATGCAGATGAAACATATTTAAATTAAGGTAATTTTAATATACATATTCTTCGAATAGTAAATCACGATGACCGATGGCAGTCAGCGCTCAATAGTACCTATGATAATAATAACTGTATACATATGTACCGAACTGTAACAAACAACTGGTAACAGTGCAAATGGTTTGAAAGCAAAATGGTTCAGAGGCAGAACGACTTTTCCGCACATAAATGATCCCTGCGGATCTGGAGGAGCCTGGGGCGAGATGGCTTGGGGAGATAGTCCTGGCCTGGTCCCACTCCTCGGTCCAGCAAGTTGGGCACCGCTGGAGCAGCTTCCGGGTGCCGATGTCCGCGTCTTTGCGTTCGCGTCGCCTTTTTTCGGAACTCGACAGACTAGCTAAACATGTAGCCCGCTTGGAAGTTAATATTGTATGAAGGGAGTGGGCCCTGGGGCTAGCAATTAGGTACCGCCAAGGAGAGACGGCCAGACACTTAACCCTATTTGTAACAGGGGGGGGGGGGGCGGATTCCGCCCCCCCCCCCCTCATGTTTTTCGCAGATATCTCCAGAACGGCTGGGAGAAGGCCCATGACATTTTGGGACTTTTCATAGAATTGAATACCGCATTTGGAGTTAAAATTTTGAGTTCTTAACCTGAACAGAGGCGGTTCCAGGGCACAGTTTTGGGTGGGTTCGGAGGCGACATTTGGCGATAATACGGAAATGCGATCTTCACGGTTTCTTCCTAACTGCCTCAAGTATGAAGGAGTTACATCGGTTTACGGTGATTGCAACAAGTGCAAATTAGTTGATGTCATTGAAATATCATAAAAATTGCATGGCAGAGGCGGTTTCAGGGGCTTGACAAGGGGGGGGGGGGGGTTTCCAGGAAGTATTCAATGCTTGGCGGGAAGCCAATAGAGCGATGTAAGGGACATTCATAGCTATCAAGATGTAAAAGATAGCTTCTGCTTCCATTATTTGCATAATTTATTACATATAGAGTCTCAGGGGCGTGTTCAGGCACATGCAAAGGGGGTGACTGACATGGTGATGACGATATGCCAGCGATAACAGCGCAATAGACGTTTAGCTTATAATGGTATATGCACATATGAGGCCAGAAAGGGAATAAAGTCATTTTTTGCAGAGGCGCGCTCAGGAATGGAAAAAAGGGGTCATATTATTGCAAGGAAACTAAGAGGCATGGGCGTACAATGACACAACATACTGCAGTTTTCGGATGAAACACGCACCACAGGCTACTCTACGAACGATTATAAGATAATAGGCAAGTCCAGGTAGGGTAAAAAGGGGGGTAAGCAATGTTAATTGAAGTTGTAAGTGAGATAGTCACTGTTGACTAGCTAGTATCATAATAGCGGATAATATACTTATCAAAAGGTCTTGCGCCGCCCCAATTTGGATCCTGGATACGCCTATGATGAAGTACAACGTGCAAAAAGGAACTATCTACGATCAGTAACATATTTATAGTGCTGGGTAGCAACTTGTCTGCGGTTAATATTTTTTTCCAATTTGACCTCCCTTTTTCACTAACCTGGTACCGCCTATGGTAAAAAATATGATTTATAACTGTTTTGTATAATGTTACAATCACATACCATTTCATTTATCAAAAAACAACATCAAAAAATGGTTTTATTACGCATTTACTTCACCCCCATATTGAGTGACCTGCACACGCCTATGATTTTTGAATTTTCAACCGTGACCATTATATATCAATTTCCAATTCAATCTTTATCGATTCCTATTGGTTGTGTTAAAATCGGTCTATAAACATGAAAGCTATGTTGGATCAAAAATACCACTAAAATTTGTGGTTTTTGCCCCCTGTTGCCCCCCTATCCAAAATGTAGATTTTTTTATTTTTTAGAAATGTAGATCGTGTTGAGGAGAACCAAACACCGTTTCATTTTTGCAAATCGGACGGGTAGATCTCGAGATCTCCGGGGGGGCGGAATCCGCCCCCCTGTTACAAATAGGGGTAGCCAGGAGCCTGTTACAAATAGGGTTAATGCATTCATTTTCCCATTTTCTAAATTTGTATAAGAAATTGCCTATTTTGTGTCATGCCGCGAAGCGGCGCGAAATTGTTAAGTTTTTAACTGTGGATAGCTGGATTTGGGCTGCTGCAAGGCAATTTTTACAACTGTACGTCCGACCGTTGGGGGGAGGGGGCAATCATAGATTCAGGACCTTTGGGGGGGGGGGGCATGGTCCCTTTGCTCCCCCTGGATCCGTCCCTGCGCGTGAGAACACTTGAGTGTATGAGTGGTGTAAAAAAACGATGGGAACTGACAACTGTCCGTACTACAACATATAATTAGGCATGCAAGCTTTGATGAAGTAACATAAGTAATGCTTTCAGACTTGTTACTTGAGAATATCATCACTGGATAATTTTGTGTGAATAATGTAACGAAAAGCTGAAACTAGAGCTTCACGTGGGACTTTAATACCACATGTGACGTATCCGACGCGACATACCTCACATTGCTGCGCTATTGACCCAACATGACGAGGCACCGCCGACATACATCTCCCCGGCTTACGGCGTCACAGGCTGTCCGGCGTCTCAACAGAGACCCGAGTCCGCCGCATTATTTACCTCACAGCGTCACCGTCTGGGACAGACAGACAGACAGACATACAGACAGACAGACAGACAGACAGACAGACAGACAGACAGACAGACAGACAGACAGACAGACAGACAGACAGACAGACAGACAGACAGACAGACAGACAGACAGACAGACAGACAGACAGACAGACAGACAGACAGACAGACAGACAGACAGACAGACAGACAGACAGACAGACAGACAGACAGACAGACAGACAGACAGACAGACAGACAGACAGACAGACAGACAGACAGACAGACAGACAGACAGACAGACAGATAGACAGACAGACAGACAGACAGACAGACAGACAGACAGACAGACAGACAGACAGACAGACAGACAGACAGACAGACAGACAGACAGACAGACAGACAGACAGACAGACAGACAGACAGACAGACAGACAGAGCTGCTGTGAAGGTCAGAGGGACCACCGGCCGACCTGCGGGGAGTACAACGTCCTCTGGCGGGGTTCGGTGCAGTCTGTGACTGTGACATGTGACAACTGTGACTGTGACATGTGACAACTGTGACTGTGACATGGTGTGGTGTCGGTCCAGGACGGGGTGTGACGTCATATGGCGAGGTCTAGAGCAGGGTGTGACGTCATATGATGCGGATTCGGGCACATGTCAGATCTGACGCAGCGACCTGCTGCCACTGTGCTTAGACCACACACTCGGCCGAATATTCAGGCATATCGCCCCGGTAGCTCAGTCGGTAGAGCGCTGGGCTCTTGACCTCACCCGGTAGTGGCAGCCCGGGTCCGAGTTGCTTCGGCGCTCGCTATTTGCCCCTGACTGGGATGACCTGCGGCCGGTGGCAACGGTCGCGTTCAAGGTCAGTTGACGTCAGAGGGCGGGGCGGACGGGCGGACCGTGTCCAGGTATGTCGGGCACGTAAAACTTTCGCCTCTAAATTCTGCCGGACACCAATAATTGCGCGATCGGGTGGTAGGGTCAGGGCCTGCGCAACAAGCTATGCTTAGCGCGGGTCCTCACCTCTATCCATCCATTCAAAACATTCGGACTAAAAAAATGGCAACAATGGCACGCCTCGGTTCACCCGGTATTTCGCCCACCGTGGTAAATTCGGTGGTAATTTCGTCAGACGTTGTACATCAGTCACGTAATCGAGCCAGGCAAGGGTTGTGGTAGAACAATAATGGCAAACGTGTGATAACAGCGTACAAATACGTTCACCGCGAATAGAAAGGTTTAGCTGGATTTTTATGACCATGGTTATGAGTTATGACCATTGGATAAGATCATGTGTTGTAAGGGTTTATCTTGAATGACAGGAAAATGACCACTTAAAGCGAGCTATCCTGTTCAAAAGAGCTGCTTAGCTATGTTTTCCATTCCGACACCATCATATACTTAAGTGACACGTATGATGTAACTTGAATGAGCAATAGATCACATATTTTCAAGAAATTGCCTCACAATACTTATTTCAAAGCGTTCATTGTGTGCATTCCGCTGTTTCTATTTATACATTAGAAATTTAAGCCAGCTCAGATATAATTCTGGCCATATTCATCCTTTGAACACCAGTTCAAACAAAATTATCCCCCAATTTTTAAACGTCACTGCGTCTGCAACAAAACACTAATGTTTATTGAGCCTCCTAAAAAACACCGAATCATCTTTTTACTCAATATTTATTAAGTGTGCTGTTCTGAGACCGAATGCTCATCCACCCGTATCAGAAACAAATAAATCGACGCTATTTTCACATACCTGAAGTAGGTTGAAAATGTCTCCAAAAACTCCGAAACAGATCAAACCACCCATTTCACCGCACCACAGAGCTAGTTGAATTCAGGTTCAGCACCGCACATGAGTGTCTCTGCGTTTTGCAACTCTACCGCTCAGACACCGATAAAACTACACATATGTCAAATGAAAATTGCGCGAGCCGCCGAGCCGAGCCGTTACTCTTTTCCTGACCGGCATTGTCGGCAGGACTGCACGCGATCGATTGGTACTGAGTAAAATATTGCATTACAGGTGATTACACAAAGGCGATACGGCTGTAGATGTTAATCACATCGGTTTATCCATTGACATAAATGGGTTCTGCTGTCCACCAAGAGTGGATTAAAGTAGGCGAAGAGACCCTTTTTGTTATTGCACAACACGTGCAATAAGGCAAAGTGCACCATTAGGCTAAACGTATCGCGTTCAATTATTTTGTTATCCTGTCATCTTCGTTGTCAGCTTGTAACGCTTCAAACGCATATTTGTTTCAGGTTTTATACGACGATTAACGATAGGCGTGACAATCGTAGTTTTGACAGGTCAGAAGTTAATACCTTTAAGCTTATGTATGTACTGATTTGTGAGAACGATTATATGCACGCGTAGGTATGTGAGCGAACATTATTCAGAGTTCGGAGACTTGAACTCCAAAAGACAAAACAAGCTGACTGAGCAAAATCGTTAACACGAACGATTGTTGGCAGGGACGGTCCACTTTTCACAATGCCACCTCCTTAGTCCTTACAAACTAGGCTGAAGAACATAGTGTGCAAATGCTTAGAGACATATGCCGCCTCGGTATATGGCATTATGTACAGTGTACAGGTTAGCGAGGTATTCAGCTCGGTATATCGCATTATGTACAGTGTACAGGTTAGCGGGGTATTCAGCTCGGTATATCGCATTCTGTACAGTGTACAGGTTAGCGGAGTATTCAGCTCGGTATATGGCATTCTTTACAGTGTACAGGTTAGCGGAGTATTCAGAGTCGCTGTTGGGTCCAAACTCTCCCAACACCGTCGCCTGAACACTGAGACCCCCGCCTCTCCCTCGGCATCACTGCAATGCCAGCTTCCGGCGCCAGCCTGAGGCCCGATTCAGAAGAAAACAACTGCCGTGGTCTGGCCGGATGGAGTTAATAGCGACACAGGCAGGCGGACCACGGACGGGAAATTCCTCACAGGCGCGGTCACCGGACAACAGCGTATACTTCCGGCCGTATGACTGATAGGGTACGGTCAGCTCTGGTATAGTGATGTCATGGTATGTCACAGTCGTGACCCGATTCAGCCCACAGTCGTGCGGAGATTAGTTGTACCATTTCTCTATCGCACACGTGTTCGTGTTCGCAAGGTGTTCGCCCTCTCCCTCGCGCACTTGTTACCAGAATAGCACAAGTGCGGAGGTCACGGAAAACAATAGCATTGAGACAGTCGAGCACCGACCGACACGGGCAGCAGGCACGTTCCCTCAGCGCCGTGAATGGCTGGAAACGCCGCCGCACACCACTCAATGGCCACTCACGTGTCACGTGTCACGTGGCATTCGATACGGCCCGTCCAAAACATCCGGCTGGCGCGGTGGCGGAATTTAATCATCCCACCCAAATGACGGATCGCGGTGCAGCGTTGCAAAAGCACGGCACGGCAGGGCGGACGGCAATAGGCGGACGGCAGGGCGGACGGCAATAGGCGGGCGGCAGGGCGGTCAACTATTGGCAGAGGATCCAATAACCGGGCTGGGCCTTCAGCTCCGGGTATGATGTATGGGGCGGTGTTGGGAGATGCTCCAGCGATATTGTGCCAAGTTCACCGGTAAATTCCCGTCGGATGAGACGGCGCAGACTGGACGACAGGAAGGACGGAGATCTCATCACGCGACGCGGGCGCAGTTACAGCAACACATCAACAAATACAAAGTCATATACAGCGCAAAGATTAAGCTGAGCTGCTGACTTGCTGTTGAGTGCAATGCTGAAGTGAAGTGCAGTTGCCTGATGAACAGTGACTGATCACTGAAGTGATGCTGAAGTGATGTCCAGTTGCCTGATGAACAGTGACTGAAGTGATGCTGAAGTGAAGTTCAGTTGCCTGATGAACAGTGACTGAAGTGATGCTGAAGTGAAGTTCAGTTGCCTGATGAACAGTGACTGAAGTGATGCTGAAGTGAAGTCCAGTTGCCTGATGAACAGTGACTGAAGTGATGCTGAAGTGAAGCTCAGTTGCCTGATGAACAGTGACTGAAGTGATGCTGAAGTGAAGTGAAGTTGCCTGATGAACAGTGACTGAAGCGATGCCGAAGTGAAGTTCAGTTGCCTGATGAACAGTGACTGAAGTGATGCTGAAGTGAAGCTCAGTTGCCTGATGAACAGTGACTGAAGTGATGCTGAAGTGAAGTGAAGTTGCCTGATGAACAGTGACTGAAGCGATGCCGAAGTGAAGTTCAGTTGCCTGATGAACAGTGACTGAAGTGATGCTGAAGTGAAGTGAAGTTGCCTGATGAACAGTGACTGAGGAGCACGCCATGTGAGCAGTGGTATCAGCCGAGACGTCGGAGTTAAAATGGCAAAGTGCAGCAATATGTTACGGAACCCCGTCAGTTTTCTGAGAGGCGTGATTGTAAATAACCAAATGAAAGTGTTAATATTTTATGTAACATTAATTTACATTATACTTGTACGTTCTATATGGACTTGCATTTGCATGCAATATCATGAGAATCTGCTAATTGAGTTTATGTTTCGAAGCACCAGGCAGAGCCAGCTGCTCTGCACCGGCCCAGATGGGCCCTGGCAGGCCGTGGCGAAGTTTAGTTCCGACTAGGCCTGGCAATCCCCCGTGACGTCACCACGAGGACGCCCGAGGGCATTTACATGTTAAGGCTATGGAGGTCGAGGAGTTTTCCATATTGAGTTTCGAACACTTCTAAATACTATTTATTTGAAAAAATGCATGTTGCCATGTTCGCTACTGCTTCTTCTATCCAGATTCGGGGTCGATATATACATAACGGGTCATCTACTTCAATGGCAAGACGTTTACCAGCATCATGTAAGCCAGCCACTAAGGGCGACTTTTGGTACCATGTAGTACGATTATCACCCCAAATGTTATGAGCCACTTTGGAATGTACGGTTTGGAGTACGGTTTAGTTTAAACTCGACGGATGAATGAATTACAGAGTTGATCTAGATAAGATAATTATGTAGAGTAGAGTTTTTTTTAGGTTAAGAAAAAATTATTTGAATTCGACGAATAGATTAACCCTCACCCTGGTTGGGAGGGGGTAATTTCGACCCCATCCTTAAAGGAAATAGTTCACCTTCAACATGGGTTTTGAACTGAAATAGCAGCTGTGTAGCCCGTGTTGAGAAATCCTGATCTGGAACTTTTCTTGGCTGAAAAGACTCTCCAGCCGAAGATATTTGACTTTTTGGCGAAGGAATACGGCGCATGTACCGTACCGTCTGAAAGTGCCAGCACTGCCATGGAGCATGCGCAGACCAAAAACGCACACCATAAAATCAATAATGTACAACCTTCTGTCCTGAAATGGCGCGATGTAGGACCATTTTTAAAAAGAAAAAAAGAAACTATTAAAAAGTGTAATAAAATCGTGTTCTGAAAAAAAAAAATCGAAGGTGAACTATTTCCTTTAAGTCTTTCGGGAATAGCAGGAAAACTGCGGCGCGTAGCACCGCACAATTTGGCACAGCTATTCTGGCAGCAATTACCCACATCGTGTTACATTTTACACAATTTACAACACAACACAATTACCTCACGTCATTGCAGGTCAGGTTACCAGGTCACGTCAAGTGACATTACCCCAAAAAAATGTTTGAGGTCGTCCCAAAGCCACAGTATTTGTCAGATATTTGAAAATGTCAGTATTGCATACGGGCATACGGACGTATCCTTCCCGTTGCGACTCTCGGACTTGGAAGTTGGGCCTCAGGTACTTGAGGACCACGAGCCGCCACTGCACTGGTTACAACCTTTCCGCAATCTCGAAAATTCATGACCAGCATCAGACATTGTGACTGTTTACTACATATATTCGAGCACATGTAGCACGCAAATAGTGCCGAACTTCCCCACACACGTATCACATTCCATTGCATTACTTGAGCACATCCTGCAACACATTCCTTCGAAATCATGGCACATACCCACTACCCAGAGACAACAGGTAGCAGAAATCAGAAACTGGCAAAGATACCGACTACACGTCGCGACAACAGAATACACTTCAAAATAACGAAGAAGCGCGTTATCTAAGCGGCCTGAGAAACGAGATAGAACACATAAGATACACATCGTAAGCAATTACAAGCTAAAGCGACTCAAATCAAGCTTTTAGTCTGGCCACAAGAAGAAGAAAAAACTGCGTACAATATATGTATTACGGAAGTGAAATGCTTCTACGAGCAGCAAATGACACTATACCTGTATGTTTACATGTTGGAGGACGGCTTCGCTAGTCTAGCATAAAACCTGGAGGCATCTAATTCCAACATGCAATGGGCCCAGCTAGGGTCGCCGGTCGAGCCTTCGCTACAACAGCATACACCTGAGTATTTCTTCTCGCCGGCCTGCCAACGCCGGTATCCACCGTTTCATTCAGTGACAGTACACGGCATACAGGGAGGACCACCAACAGCTCGCAGCTTCCCTCAGCACCGCATCAATGAGCTTCCCACAGCACCCTGCCGAAAACCGTACCGAACACACATCCCAGTGTCTGTCCCACCAGCACCACCGCTTTGACACCATCCACCGCTACCCGCCGCCACCACTGTCCACCGCTCGCCGTGCTACCGAACATCGCCCGCCGCCTCAGAACGGCGAGTTCAGTCTCCGCGAGGCAGCAGCGGGGACAGCAGGTTGACCAGCCTGCCGTCGCGGTACGTCCACTGCAGGCCGAGGGCGGCGCGTGCAGGTGCCGGTACTCAGCCTCTGCCCAGCCGCCGGAGTCGGCTGCCGTCGCCGCCGCGTGTCCCACCCATTCGGCCAGCCGGGCCTCGCCTTAGCGGCCAGCTCGCCGTCGGCCAGCGCCCGCTCGCTCGCCGACGGCGTCGGCCAGCGCCAGCACCAGCACCGCTGCCACCGCCTTCCCGGCGCCGCCGTCCGGGGCGAGCGCGGCGCTCACCAGCAGCGCGGCGGCCACCAGAGCGAAGAGCAGCACCACCGGCCACGAGAACCAGATGCGCCGCTGGAAGGCTGCGGCCGTCAGACAGCCGCGCCAATGCTGCCGCCACCGCCGCCCGGCCAGCTCCGAGTTGGTCAGCCTGCAGACGCAGCAGCGCCTCGGTGGTGGTGAGGCCGTCGCTCTCGCCGCCGCCGCAGGCATCCTGCGTGCCGCCGTTCAGTTGTTGATGAACAGCCGCCTTCCGATCCAGGCGCAGTACGCGATGAGGGCAGCGGCACAGGTTGGCAGCGTCGGCGGAACTCGGTTACTGAAGGTACTGTCTCCTCTTCTTCTTCTCACGCGTTTCCAGCGCCTCTTTTCGCCGCATTCTGTTCACGAAGCTGAGCCGAATGAACGTGCGCAGCCGGACAAACCTGCGCACTATCCAAACGTCCGGAGAGTCTGGCTCCTCGCTCAGTCTCTACCAGCGACTCGACAAGTCTCGGGCTGCGAGAGAGGCGGCCCGGCTCCAGGTGTTGTCGTGTGCAGAAGGCTGCCACCATTCCTTGAATTTCCCCAGCTACTTGGTGGAGGGGACACTGAGTCCCCCCTGGCTCCGCAGCCGGGTCCACATTGTCTCGGCTGACGCTGTCTCGGTGGAGAACGCCGAGGGAACTCCCAGACTGGGGTCGAGTTTGCGGCACTTTGCTGACACGTAGCCAGCCGCGCGAGCCATGTCATACTGCTCAGCCGACACACCGTTCCGCGGGTCCACCGGCGAGGCAGCAGAGAGGGACGTGGTCAGACGGCTTTGACTGGCTTCTTCTAGAAGTGATTGGCTTCTTGGAGGTCGGAATTGACCTGCTGGTCCTCGGTGGGATGCTCCTCGAGGAAGTCGGCAAGGAGGGCATGGTCCACGGCACCGACGTCTTCTGGCACTGATAGCCGTGCTTCCGCCGACAATGCTTGCGTCAGAGGGTTCACACCCAGCCCATGCTCAACCTCAAGACTGCAAAGTCTGAGAAAATAAATACATGATGAGCACACTGAAGGAAGATGACAGATAAACTAACAAAATGTAATATTTGTAACCCTGATGATCATTACAAATATCAAATATCTGGACAATCACCAGTAGGGTCCAATATCAAATCAATATATGCACGTTGAAGCATAATAGAGTATGAATCATCAAAACCATGCATTTTCTAGGCCTTTGAATGCCCAACTTAACTGCAATTTACAATACCAAAATTTAAAATAATCATCTTCCAGAAGAAACAAAAACATGGATGTAGAAATGACATACATTCTGAAACTTTAGATTTTAATGTTCAATTGCAAATGTTGGTATAAGTATTATCCAGACTGCAAAGTTTGGCAAGGAGCTGACACAGCGCATCAGCCAATAGCGAAAATCTGCACCATGCGGACCAGGAATCAGCACCAGTCCGCACAAGACCAGCTAGAGATCCATACCAACCCATCAAAACCAGTAAAACACCCTTATTGGGTTGGAAACCGAGCAGACTGTTTTTTTTATGGGAAAGACACTTAAAGCTTTGTTTTTAGTTAAACAGGGACCCTGCACCAGCAGCAGGTGGTCACATGACCAGGCTGGTCAGCCAGGGCTGGCCGAGAGAGTGCAAGCTTAGAAGGTTGTGGCTGCTGCAAGTTGCACAATCAATCACCACCATACAGGGTCCTAGGATTGCTTTGGAGCTGGGGTGCTGAGTGGAAAATTCTGGCCAAAAATATGCATGAAGAGAGGAAAATTGAACCAATAAACATATTACTCACTTTATCAATACCCAATTGCCTGCTCACCAGGATTATTGATTACTTATGCACTTTCTTACCTATCCCTCCACATGCTGTCCCTATGATTGCATCCATAAATCAGTATCAGGAATCCAATTATCCAATACATTGAAAAATAAGGAATGGAAAATTTGCAGTAAAACTTGGTAAGAAGAGTGGAGAAATAGTATCCATAGAGTGTCATTTTCCACCCAAACTTCCCAATGCTAGGACACTGCCACCATAAGGAAGACAGGGTTGCCGGTTGGTGCGTTGCTCCTAAACATAACAACCCAAAATTTCAGAATTTGCATACAATATTTTTATGACATGAACATTTTGTCTGCAAATTTGTAGCCACA